>MU158840.1:574275-604796 GCA_015888305.1 Antheraea pernyi | reverse complement strand
CCTGGATGGGCGCTGGCGGTTCGAGCCCCATTTTGCGGGGCTCGGACCGCGAATTGCTGGGGCAGCGGCAGCACTCGGCCGTTTGCTCCCTAATATAGGGGGGCCGGGCGCTGGGTGCCGCCGACTCTACATGGGAGTCGTGCGGGCCATGGCCGCCTACGGGGCACCGGTTTGGGCCGACGCCCTCGGTGCCGCCAACGTGCGCGCGCTCCGTAATGCGCAGCGCACGGTGGCACTGAGGGCGATCCGGGCGTACCGAACGGTGTCCTCGGCGGCAGCCTTCACGCTCGCCGGCTCCCTACCCTGGGAGTTGGAGGCAGGAGTTTGTACATGGCGGCGAGGAAACGAATTGGGGAGCTTCCGGCTCCCAGGCAGGTAGAGGGCGAGAGACGGCGTCTCAGGGAGGACGCCGTCGAAAGGTGGATGCAGGACCTGGCGGACGCGCGCTTCGAGACGTACACCGTTGACGCCGTCCGCCCGGTCCTGTCACTGACCTTTTTGCAGGCATTGCCAACCTCTACAACTTTTCTATAGACATCAACCATATATCTCTCACCGTTAAGGCAACGTTCGTAAGAAACGTTTTCGTTCGACCGTTTTTTCTCAGACCCACTTTGCAAATCCGACTTCCACAAAAAAAACTTTTCTTTTTTCGGGTTAATATATAGCCTATGACACTCACAAATAACGTGGCTTTCTATTGGTAAAATATTTTTTTTTAACCGGTTTAGTAGATCCAGATATTACCCACTACAACGTCACAAAGGTTGGGGTATAAGGGGTGTCGAATAACATCATAAGACTTGAAACACCCAAGCCAACCTCACCTGCACGTGGTGCACCCTGCTGAATAATGAACGAGGCAATGGCGAAAGCGGGGTGGTAGGTTTTAACAGCCTGAGCCCTCCACCACAATGTGGGCCCCAGGAGGTGGCCCCCACCGAGGCCCATGAAAAAGTAGGGTCTCGGTCTTCTTGAGGGCCACTCTGAGGCCTAACCTCCTTATGTGCCTGACCCCTCGTGGGGTTGTGGCCATCGTGGCCAGACACTCCACTTCATTCCATTCCACCCCCGGGCTACGACTAGGGTGTCACGAATTGCGTTAACCTAAGTTAAGCTAAACTATTCATACATAGTTGTTGAAAAATATATGTGTACCAGGCATACATATCTCTTATGGCCGCCTACGGGGCACCGTTGTGGGTCGACGCCCTCAACGCCACAAATATCCGTGCTCTGAGAGCTGCGTAGCGTACTGTGGCGTTGAGGGTGATACGGGATACCGCACGGTGTCCTCGGGGGCGGCCATGGTGCTGGCCGGCTCCATTCCCTGGGAGCTAGAGGCGGAGGTGCTTGCCGCCGTATATCAATATACGGCGGTTAAGAAACGGATGGGGGAGCCTCTAGCTCCCAGAGAAATAGAGGAAAGGAGAAGAGAGAAGAGGGATGAAGTGGTGGAAAGGTGGAGGCGGGTTAACGACTTACAGCCGGTTTCAATAACGTATCTATCTATAACTGACAGTTAAAACAACTACCCCAGCTAACTATTGACTCGTTCCTGCGTTTCAATAAACACAGATAGATAAAGAATTCTATCTTTCCTTATAAACTACCTTTTTTTTTTTTAACATGGGGAAATCCTTTATGGATACGCCACCCTCCCGGGGGAGAGGGTGGGTTATGTCCGAGTCGCACGGACTAAAACCCCACGGTGTACGTCTGCCGCTATAGTTGGGGCGGCACGAGATCTCTATAGACTTCATCGTGCCGCCCCAGCGGTTGGTCCAGTAGCAAAAGGGCCGCCGCCGGGCCCCGTCTTGTTAGGAGACAGCCGGGTACACACCGGCCGTCTCCTCCTTCCGCCGGACCTGTGCAATGGGAAGATGGGTCCCCCGACCCATCCTTCCCGGTCCAGCTACGGTGGGAGGAGGCGATCAAACTGCCACCTCCTCCTGCCTGTCCTGATTAGCTCGAACGATCCCTTGCCGCTCCCACAAAACGGTCTGTCGGTACACCGTGGGGTTTTAGTCCGTGCGACTCGGACATAACCCACCCTCTCCCCCGGGAGGGTGGCGTATCCATAAGGGATTTCCCCACGTTAAAAAAAAAAAAAAAGGCATACATATCTCAACAACTCTTATGTGTATTTTGTATCGGAAAGTTTCGAAACTATTTCAGTTCGCTAAGGAAAAAGAAAGTAAAACCCTTCCACTTTTTATGTAAGCGTGTATGCGTGCACGTGTGTGGAGGTGATATGTGTAGTGTTCTTGCAGTGATGTAATTTTTGTGTCACTGTATCGCGCGAGCAGCGCACTCAAGGGCTCCACGCTGAGGGATCGGACCTAGGCTTGAGCCGCTGCCGGGCGTGATCTGAGGTTACGCGGGCGTGGGCGTGAGTACGCTCTGTTTGGAGAGACAGGCTGGTACTGATCGTTCGCTGCTATTATTTCATTAGGAGGATCGGTAAGAATATGTCGCGGACGTCTTTTATAACGCGCGGCGTTGGGTAGGATACCACTAACGGACTGGGATGATTCACGGCTTTTTCGAAATAACTACTAGTGAGTGATTTTATGTACGCCCAGATAGAAGGTATCTCCAGGTCCCTGTGGAGATCGACTCTCCGGACGTACCATGGGGCACCTGTCACTTTACGCAAAACGCGTTTTTGAAGAACTTGTAACTTATATAGAGTGGATTTCGGTACATGTGCAAAAACAGGACAACTATATGTCATGACCGGACGGATACATGTTTTATACAAGGTGAGCTTGTGTCTGAGGGACATGTCATATAGTGTTTTATTGGTACCATTCGATTGGTTTTGAGATGCTCTTTCCAACCCTATACGACTTCTGTATTTCGATTTGCCTTTTGGACGCGTATAGGCCGACATTATATATTTTTTTGGTATATTTATTTTATTTTAAGAATATATTATATACACAGTAACGGTTTTACTCCAATGTTTTATATGTAATCAATAGACTTTTACAAGAGCTGTCGATTGGAACTTAAACTAATGTCGAAACTTCATCGAGTCGACAGTTGTACTAAATGGAAACCTCGAAATGGTGGCGCTTACACCCCTGCCGCGTGCGATGTGTTACAGTTCTTACTTAGCGTAATAATTTCTTTGATCCTTTACCTATACAGTGGTATAATTTAGTTTTGGATGTAGGGAATAGATTCGAAACTACATTACCAAATTTTATCCCCCGATTTTGTTTTCATTTTCATTTCAGGTTTTTTGAATTGCCCCTGTATGGTAGCAAATTTAAAGACATATTCACGTCAAAACGGTTCAGCTACCCAAGAGAAAATACCTTGCTTTGTTGAAGGTTCGGTGTAAATCATCTTGAACAGTAAATCAAGCCGTGTCGAATAAATAAAGTTGAAGTGTATTATATTTATTGTCGCATCTAATTTTGAAAACGACTTAACCGATTTTAGTGAAACTTTAACTAAAAGTATTCTACACTTTTTAGAATATTATGCCGGTTACATATCAATCACATAGGTGTTAAGTAATTATCACAAAATGTCAATAAAAATATAAGATAGCCAACCATTGATATATAAAACCCAATATGCACAGTCAACTCCTCAAAGCATTTGTGTGCTGTTGTGTGTTGTGTGCAGAGTACACAGTTGAGAGTTCTGAGCTCATTTCAAATAGTCTCTCGTCACTCACGTCTTTGGACTTTTTGTACACTGTTTTGTAAAAACTACTTTAAATATTTTTTTTTAATTTTGTTGAATTTGCAAAATTTTGAGCGTTACTTTTATTCGAGACTGTGCTGTCGCTCTTTGGTTTTTATATATCAATGTAGCCAACAATAAAATTTAGATAGTACACGTAGTATTCTTAAAAGAACAAATAGTTTAAACCAGAATTAAGTCACGCGTATAAACAAGTCTGAAGTACGAGAGATCCATAACAGAAACGAATTAATTTTAAAGAAATAGATATAGAGAAATGGTACTACTCTTTATAACCAACTCGAGTAGAGAGCATTCGAGGTTTTATTATTTTTAACTTGTACGTTCTGACACTGGTGTAACTTCACGCCATAATCTTTCCTTGTATTTTTTATTTACTGGAAACAATAATCCTGTCGTGTTAGTCGCGGGATTGCACTCTGTCCCACGTAACAAAGCTACCACGAAGCGATATAATTTTTTTTTGCGAGGATTTACACTTTTTTACTCTTACAGTTAGTTATCAGTGTATCATGCCCACAAAAGTTTAAAAATAAATACTAGCTTAATAGCTACTTTAATAATAAATAACAATCATTTTAGATAAGGTCTAGATGTCTGTAAACTAAAAAAAATATTGAAATCGATTCAGTAAGTAGTGTTAACCTGAGGCGCACAGAAAGGCAGACCTTTGTCATTCTATTTATATAGGCTAGAAAATTTAGACTTTAATAAATTAGCAATAGTGAATATTCTTTGTTAATTATGTAATATATTAAATTCAGACCAAATTATAATCTACTATACCTAGACATATCTGCGTCTACTCTATCGACGTGACTGACGATGCAATTAGTAGGTTCGTCCATCGGGCCGTGGACGGTCCGGCGCGGGACTTTGTGCATTATAATTTAAAAATGACTATAAAAGATGAGAATAAAGATCCCATAAAGACTATGACCTCAATTAAAAATCAGAAGTAAAATATAAATAATAGTTGCCCACGTTAAATTTATTTTAACATGATCAAATGAATAAACTTAAGCAGAAAAAGGGTACGGACCAAGAGTCTGTAGAAAGAAAGAAAAAGAAAGGTCTAGTTTGGATCATACAGGTAAGCTTTTAGATAGTAGAGTATGTTTTATTGTGGATGATATATAATTCACGATATATTTTTGTCTTCAATAATGTTAGTGCGATATCGCGTGGGACAGGAAGCCGCGCCGCGCGTCGCCGTCTTGTTCGACGCGTCTTCAATGTTTTTATTATCGGTTTACAACAGCGATTCAACGATTATGTCGTTGTTTTGCAATGGTGGAACTTCATTTCTCCCCGCAGCTGTAAAATTGTCAACGGTAGCGTGTTTGTAAACAATCGGGCCTCTTTTTAATTTCCCTTCCGCTTCGAATGTCATTTTGTTTTGTTTTTATTGTCTGACACGAGAAGCGGCTCTACTCGGCCTCTCTATTTATTTTTGAGGTAACCTATGTATTTGTTTATATTTATCTGCTCTTATTCTGTTATCACTATAATTATTTGTTCATTTTACCATGTTATTTATATTTTCCTTAATAAAATGTAAATATAAAAAGAGCTTGTATTGAGTACGTGTTTTTCGCTAATGTTATCAAAACAAATAACTATTTCCTAATAAAACAAAGTAAATAAATATGATAGTTAAGAGATCCCAATAACATCAGCTAAATGACAGAATCGCAGGAGTAAAAGTCATAAATCGTGAGAGCAGTTGAAAAGTTGTGTGTCGGTAACGCGACGGTGCACAGTGTTAGATTAAAAATGATTGTGTGTCCGTACACATAGAGCCCTCCTGCACTCTACTACTCCCGCCCGCTCTCAATCTAGTACAGGAGCTGACACTAGACAATGTAATTGGGTTATTTTTCCTATCCTCGTGACCGACCTATGCCTCTCTATTTTTTAACTGATACTTTTGTATCGTATTTGAAGGTAACGTTTGATCACTGTCATTCTACATATTAAAAAATAAATATGCTATAAAATACTTTCAGTTTATAAAATACGTATAAAAGTCTGCGACTAGAAATGTGGTAGCACTGATCAATTAATGTCTTGTATATAGTAGTTGTTAAATTATACATTAGGTTAACAACTCAAAATATAAGTAGTTATAGTGGTTTCCATAATTTTTTTATTCATGAGTATTCTTAGAGTAAGTAGTTATTAGTCTACACTTATAGCTAACTACCTCTGAAAATGTAATTAGCAGGGTTCAGACTAACCAAGCAATGGCCAAACGCAATATTGCTTATCAATTTATCCCGGGCAGTATGAGCATAGGACCAGCTAGCTACCTCAGGTGCTCGTTGGCTTAACCGAGCATGTCTTAACTATCTTGCAAAATGGATAAGGAAGGCTTTGTTTCTTGCTTGCTGGTATTATAAGGCATATTTAAAACGTTGCAGACTCATAGTTTGGCTTGACTCTCGAAGCTCACCTGATAACTCCCACACTTTGCCTCGACTTTACTTGGTTTTTTGAACTAGGCTATTGGGATATCGTCACCAATTCATATTACTGATCGCATTGTTCAAAATTTGACTATGGAATTATGATCATTGGTGCTTCGTCGTAGAGGCCGTGGCAAGTTCTATGATCTTTAAATAGACTTCAGATGACATGCCGTCCGAACAAACGTAATTAGTAAGATAACGATTACTAATATAACGATAAAGAATTAAGACAGTACAATATAAAGTCGTATAGAGTAATGGTCGGCAAACTGCAACTGTTTCTCGCCTTCACTTTACTTGAATCAACTTTATTTTTGTATTGTTTATATTTGATTCTTTTGTATGACTAGTTTGTAAGCCTCCGGTAAAGACTACATATTTAGTTAATAAATTTTCTTCTATCTCCCGGTCTATATGGGTCCCGCGGTGGCACACCGGCCGAATTAAAAAGTTTCCCGTCCCGACGCGGGGATTAAAAACGGCTCGGTCCTCGTAACTCGTGTTGATTGCTTCCCGAGTCTTACTCCGAGTGGACGTTACGCTTACCTACCCTCTCTGTGTTTATAAATCTCAGCTATTGTACTGTCCTTCTATGTATTATGTTGTGTAGTTTCACTAGAAGGACAGAAAAAATTATTTAAATTAAATATTGGTGCAACGATCACTACATATTATAAAACAAAGTCTTCCGTCGCGTCTGTCTGTCTGTTTGCGATAAACTCAAAAATTAATGAATGGATTTTCATGCGGTTTTCACCAGTATATAAAGCGACTTATGAGAAAGGTTTAAGTATATAATTTGTCAAGGTTTTTTTTTATTATCAGAGCGGGACAACGTCCGCTGCGCCCGCTAGTTTGTTATATATAATTTGGAAAAGATTTCTAAGGCGTTCGTGCTTTCGGTATATCTGAAAAACACAAATAATTTATTATGTGATAGTAAAAACTGCGTCTCTCAAATGATATTATATTTATATTCCTTTAGTTTCCATAATCTAAGCATATTAGTGGTTTTATTGTTTTTTACATGATTTTGTATATGTATACTAGAAGATTATTTACCCTTTCAATACTGAATTTTCAAAAATATTCATCCGGTATATAATTATCATTTGACATCTTTATATATCGATACTTTTTTCCGATACTATTTTTGAGTATAGTATCGACACTTTTTATTCGATACCGTGTCCTTAACGCTACCCTAAAAGCACATACATAGATAAACAAATCAACTAACACCACGGCTCCCTAATTCTCAACACCTCGTTTCTCAGAGGCGACGGAAATCTAAGAAGTTGCGACTCATGACTATGATAATAAAAAATATACAACCCCGATTTTATTCACTATTCACACCTCTTATTAATCGTCGTCCAATATTTTCAACGAGTCTCGTGATTATAAGATAAATTATAACAGTTCAGTATTATGTAGTGATCGAAAAGAACTCGTTATTGTTGCCAATTCAGCTGATGTATCAGATTGTGATATGTAACCGTCATTATCCATGTTTAATGCATAACAATACTTGAACGCTGTGAACGACTTTGTACTAAAATTATTGTATTCTCTTTTGTCTGTTTGTTTCATTTTTATTCTTATATAAATTTGTTTCTCATTTTTTTATATGCCTACTAGAGGTCCCGGTGGACGTTGTCCTACCTTGATAATAAAAAAAACCTTGACAAATTATGTACATAAATCTTCCTCCTGAATCATTTTAACTACTGATGAAAACCGAATGAAAATCCGTTCAGTAGTTTTTGAATTTATCGCGAACAGACAGACAGACAGACGTGACAGGCGACTTTGTTTTATAATATGTAATTATGTATTTTTGTTGAATTACAGTTAAAGTTACTTTTATAAATCTGTATCCTGAATGCACTTCAATTGTTTAATAACACAGTGGTTGAAAAAGTTCCTGTGTTTGGAATTCAAATCCCACAGAGCAAAATTTTTATGTGAACAACAAGTAAGTAATATTTTGATTCTGTGTTGGCTTCATGTAGGAGCTGCCTATTGATTTTAAAAGAAAAGCAACACATTTATGCCACGTGTGTAACTTGAATCTGCCACAACTGAGAAAAGAATCCAAATATATGAGCATAGTCGCGTGTCACAATTTGTGTGCGATATATCCGCTGCGTCACTTATACTGAAGGCCGGGCCAATAGGTACAGTCAGGTTGTATTGTGAAGATTGTCAGAATCGAGAGCGCTGTTTATATACGAGTGATTAATTGTTTGTTGAAAGATTCACATAACGATTGCCTCTCTCTGTTTAGAAATATATCTTTCGCTAAACTATAGTGGGAACCAGTATATAGAAGGACGGCAGTGTGCACTTGGTAATAACTGAGTTTTTTTCTAGAAGTTGCGATGGTAGTATATGTAGCTGCCGAGAGACTCGCAAGCCTGATTACGGTGACTAGTGACAGTAATTATTCGATGGTCACTCTATTTCTAGTACAACGATATCACCTTAATATGTTACAAAAATAATGAAACGCTTATAGTACTATGGTAGTCTTCAAAAACTGAGTTAATCGACATAGGTTGAAATATTGGAATAATCGGACCTTTCTATGACGGAAAATTTCGGATTGTCTAAAATTTGTTACTAAGTACCTGTAAGTATGTTCGAGCACTCGCACTTGAGGGTAGTCCGGTGAAGCTGTTAAGACCTTGCTAGGTTAATAGCATAGTCAGATCGAAAAAAAAAATCGCACTTGAGAGCCAGTCCCCTTATAGGTTTTTTTCCTGAACTGAGTACGCTATTGACCTAGCAAGGTCTTAATAGCTTCACTGGATTATGGTCCTTATAGGCTTAGCGCACTACTAATTTAGTCTACAGCTTGAGTAATTTCCGATACTTGTTATAAATTATATATATCGCAAAAGGAAAGCGGTAGTAGAAATTAATAAATGGCTAAATGGTCACTTCCAATCGCATACCAGTCAAGCCTTAGCGCAACAAATATAACGCCACCACTCTATAGTTGCACACCAAAATCCTACTAGTAAATCCTTGCTACTTCAGCAATCTTAAGTTGCGCTGTTAAGCTATAGATAGATATCTATCTATCGCTTTGCTCTTGCAAAATTCACAATTACGAGGCCGGTTATCAATGATTAAGTAATATGTATATAGCATACTAGTGATGCACTTTGAAGTTTACCTGAGTAGCTGTCACGTTTAGATTGAAAAGTACTATCGTTGTAGTGTATTCTTTCAGTCAGTCGAGAGTATCAACAGTTTTACTGCACTGATATCCAACACCAGAGCAAGATTGACGGCGTTATCTTCTACAGCAAGTCTTCACTGAACATCGAGTGAGCTTAATTATAATAAATTATAAAGAAAAGGTGGAATATTTTCATTCGTGATTGCCTTCTCACGAGGAAAACAAATTATGTTTAAATTTATTTGTATTTGTATAGTGAATTTATATATTTTAATTCTTGTGAGGTAGTATTGGAAGGCAGGCGGCTCATTGTAAAGTATTAGACCAAGCTTCAACTTACACCATGAATAAAGGAAACCGTTCTATTGACTCTACTTAGACGATGAGACGAGAGTATGGAAAAAGAAGGTCTCATTTAAATCGGTTAGTATTTTAAATTTGAGACCGACCGAATATTCGAATATTAAGTTAAGATGCAATATATTCAAGTGATACGTAGTGGTCGGATTCAAGTTATATGTTAGGTTAGCCCGCAGTGTCCATCGTTTGCATATGCATGAGATAACTTTGATTGCTTCGTTGATTACAAAATAATATTATGACATAAACTCATAGGTTATATAACTTATAGGTAACGTATAGGTTGGTAAAATATGTGTGGTTGGTTAAATATAAAAAGGACCAGAGATGATCAGTTATGAAGACAATATTTTAAAAGAAAATAAAAGTAGTCGATTGTGATTAATGATGATTCAATATGTACTCATTTGTTTGAATCTCCAGAAGTAGAATTAAGAATTATATGAAGGTAAACGACTTAAAACAAAGTAAAACCTACGATCATTTGGTTCAGCATTCGGGATACTATCATTGTTGCTCCAGGAAATATATTAAAAAAAATTTACGTTGAAAACTAGATATATGAATACTCGTGGAAAGCTCTCCGACCGCTCTGAACTTAATTACAAGAGAACCAGCGTCCAGAAACTTACTGAAGCGAGAGCGACTTGCCCTCGTTCGCTAATTGTGCCCACTACTTGACCACTCACTGCAAGACTTCTCTGCTGCATGATGGTGACACAACGGCGTCTCGTCTATTTTCTTTTTCTAATAACATTTTACGCGACAGTTACATGATAGAGTGTTTTCGTGTAATACCCGAGGATATATATTTTAATTCTACAATATTTTTGTATTTTCTGTTATTTGTCTGTACTATTCATCGAAATTGCTGAGCCGATGATAATGAGATTACTACAGAAAAATTGAGGAGTTATCAGTATATTACATTGATTTCATATCATTATGCTTTTCCATGAGAGCTAAGCAGTAATAATACAATTTAATACAGGTAACTTAAAATTTGTAAAGAAATCAGTGAATATAAAGGGATAAAACAAATTAAAATATAGTACATGATGAATCGAAATAAAAGACGTAGAAAGTAAACATAATTGAATTAAATATTTATTTCACTTACTAATTTGCATTAATTAATATTGAGCGCATGCATGTAATACATTTGACAGTAAGATAAAATCATTTCTTTTGCTATTTTCTTCGAATAAAGTTTTTCAAGTTAAAGTAGGAAAAGTATTTAAGTTTTTATATGAACAATTTGTCCAGCCACACCTACAGAAGATTGACTTGTAAAAACAAAACATAATTGTATCAGTTTAATAGGTATATATGGAGGCTATGTGTTGGGATGAATTAGGTTCGAGTACCTCAGTATAATCCAATAAATCTTGTTGTATCTCAGACCTAAGATAGAAACTTTCTTAGAATGGGTCACCAATTACACAAATTGACGAAGCAGTTAAGAGGTTATTTAAATAGGAGTTCGGCCTTTGATTCCGGACCTTCCTGTCCTTGCATAAATTTGTAATCTTGAACGTCTTACCTGCTATTGATAGTATTATGCGATAATTACGTTAATTTTATGTCAACTCTAGTTTACTTTCTACAACTTTTTGTACTACTTTTTATTAATTGAATATATATAGATATAATATTTGAATTGGATAGATATTTGGAGTTGTCTCTAGTATTATTTAACGTGCTTCATTTTCATAATTTCATATAATAGCTTGTATACGTTATTTACACATAGTACTTTTCAAAAACACAACAAACGTTAAAATTAATACAAACTTTACAAATTGTGAGCACCGATTTTCACCAAATCACGGTTCTCCCAAACAAAACATTACTCTTATATTTTGTTTTTAAAACGGAACGAACAAATTGTGGTTCGGAGTTAAAGATCCATAGGAAAATGTCTAATAGTGTTACTGCAGTAAAATTTTTATACTAATATAGTTAGCAGTTTTTGAAAGTCTTTTGCATATTAAATCAATTCGTAATTAGATCAACAAAATTACTTACTTATTATGGAATAATGTAACTCGCGGTTTTAGTTCCAAATTATAATCTTTAAACATCATCGTTAATATAAAATTATTCGTTAGAAATCTGATCATGCGACTAAATCGTGCGGTATGGGAACTCACAGACATAGACATTTACAGTTCGTCATTTCTCGGCACGTCTGGCGTTCAAAACGACTCGGCGCCTAATAATACCCTTACTGTCCTCACTGCCCACTCTCAATTTTACCTCATTTTTTTTTCTCGAACTGACTACTCTATTGACCTTGCAAAGTCTTAACAACTTCACCGGACTACATTGCCTTATCGCTGAACGTAATTTGTATCCTACATGTTGTAAAGCTACACTCCGAAGTATCGTTACGTGATATAGATAGTCTATAACCTTCTGAAATAAAAACCGAAATATAACTTTTCAAATCTAATTAATAGTACATTACAACTTTTAAAGTAACGATATTTTGGTTTTTCTAAAGTAATCATGGATAATAAACTAAATAACAAATCCATAAAGAAGTTTCGAAATAAAACTAATACCAATATTTTAATGACAGTTCGATATTATTTCAAGATTTAACATAATACAGTAATCTGTTAGACCAGAAATTAGTGTTGAAACACTGTAACGTTTCTCATTGCACTATGGGGAAGTAGGGAAATGTATTAAGTGCGTTGGTAAATAAATTAAGTGTAGAGATGCATAGCAGTGTGTGTACACACTGTACAGCTGTCACACCCGTCGAAATAACTTGGAGATACAAATATTTAACTTAATTATATGGCCAACAATTTAATTTATTTTATTCCAAACTTTAAGTAAATTAACTTGATTGAGTGTATCTGGATTACATACCATACATATATCTACGTTATTTATATACATGTATGTCTTGGCGTTATTACATTGTACTTATTTATCAAGAAATCAATAACTATTCTACAAAATAAATTTAGAAAAACAAATACAAAGTAGTAGAAGTACTAAAAAGAAACAAAAATCTTAGTTAGATATTATACTAAGTGTATAATAGTATACTAAGCGTTGCTGTGGCTCAGTTATCACATATTGAATTAAAATTATGATAAAGTATTTTCAAAATGAAAACGTGCCGCCATCTATGATATATCTATAACAATCGGTTTTACAGTTTTCTATAAACAAGCTAATTAAAAGCACAATCTGGTCGAGACTGATGCAACTTACAATTAGTAACAAGAATCAACGTTGACAACCATGTAATTTGTGATTTAAAAATATTGAGGCCATTACTCGAAATATAAATTATCTTATCTCTAAAATTGGACCAAATTATACATAAATATCAACTTTCATGAAAATCGGTTGAGTAGTTTCGGAGTTCATAGTGGACAAACATCATTACACTGGATTTTTATATATTCAGAGAGGCTGTCAATTAATTAAGATAAATTTAATGACATCTTATATGTTAAAATCTATTAGTCGTTTAGGGTAAATAGTGAGTCAGAAAAATAAACGTACACCTTCCGCGTAGTTGAATAAAAATAAGCAATGATTAGTACACGATATCGTTAAGAATAATATATTTAAAATATGTTCACTGATAGCCGCCTGCGACTTCGTTTGCGTTTGTATCTTCATAAGAGATGACATCATTCATTACCATCGTGTAAGTGTAACAGTTTATATAGTGCACACCCAGTTAGCACTCATATGACAAGATATTTGCAAACTTCTTAACACTTATGAATATATTTTGGACAGTTTAAACAATATCTTTATAATTGATAGTCTCTGTGTTATGCTGAGCTATACTATCGTAAAATTTCATTACAATCCGTTCAATAGTTTTTGTGTAAAAAGTATTGAATATCCGATGTTCTTTATAAACTTTGTCGCCTGCAATATTAAGTAGTGAAATGTAGTCCGGTGAAGCTGTTAAGACATTGCTAGATCAATAGCGTAGTCAGTTCGAAAGAAAAAAACTGCAATATTAATAAAATTGAAAAATTGATACGTGCATTAAAAATGAAATAATATGAGCTATGATTAACTGTACTACGTTCATATAATATGTGTATATAATTCGTGTATATGGATTTCTTCACTTTGATAATTAAACCTTCCATAGACATCCGTAAAATACCTTTACCTCAAATTTTCCAAGCAAGCAGCAATTTCCACGCCTAAATGTAATATCTTACTGCCTACATAAGTTGTAGGTATATTTTTAACTAGCTGTACCCGCAGCTCCGCACGCGTTTTTAAATCTTATTAAAGAATTATAGAATTGTGAGACTATGTACAATTACAGAAACGCTCTTTAAAGAAAATTGTAAGTACGACGCACACGCTACTAAAAGTAATATGTAACGTGTACATTAGATATATAAATACAAAAAGCGTGCCAAATGAGGTTTATCATCAACAACAAATTTGGAACTTTAACCCACCATATAACTACCTCAGTGCTCACTTACACTGTATAAGGAACTAACGAAACAAAAACTTAAAATATTATTATTAAGATTTACATTTACATTATATTTAATATACATTGCCATTATTATAATTAAGATTTTGTGACTATACAAAAAATAAACGCTTGTCTGTTCCGCAAGAAATTGTATTATGGAACACTTTACGTAATACGTTTATAATCTAAGATCTTTTTAGGAAAACCTCTATATGATTAATGTTATTAATAATTATAATGCCGAATTGTAAACAATAAGCTGATAATTATTTCTCTTATTAAAAATAAAGAATGAGTTGAAATCTTGCTAAATTTCATGCAGACAAAGTCGCGGGTAACAGCTATTCTAAAATAGAATAACTTTTTAACAATCACTTTTTATTAGGTTCGTTATCTACCAGTGAAAATCCCGTGAAAATCGATATAACCGTTTTGGTGACAGCACAGTGGGCGAAACCACGGTTAACAGCTAGTCTAAATTAAAATAAATTAAATTACTTTTTATAAGGTCCACTATCTGTCGGCACCAGTCATTGCAATTAGGTTTATTACGATTGTGTGTATACTTTTGAAAGTTTTAGAACAAACTTTAACTTCAATTTTCTTGGTTGTTTATTAGTATTTGTGTTGATATTATTATTTTATATGTTAAATGTGACCATGAAGTGTCATGTCTTAGAATGCTGCGAATCTATAACCTTTCACCTGGTACATATGTATGTTAACTATAAAAAAAGTCTGAGAGTTAGCGCGAACTACTGCCTCAATAGTATTTTCTATGACGTATCCGAAATTTTAACTTACTTAGACCCTACAATTTAGAAACATGATCTTCATTTGTCCACGAATATTTACTTGAGATATACGTATGTGCTTACATCTTGTGCCATACCACAATAGACCCCCGCGTCACCTGGCGGCGTCGGGCGCAGAATAATTTATTACGTTTCTTAAAAGCCATTACCGCGTGACACCGTCAATGGACCGGCGCCCGCCCTCCCGCAATTAGCATGAATTTTATACTGAAATGCTACTGTAAGCTTTTGACGTCTCCGCGACGTAAGACTTAACTATTTCTCGAATCACTTGCGAGAGTAACATTTATATAGCCTTTAACCTTAAATCCTGTGGTTAATTTACATTTGTGAGTAAGAATTGGTATATCTGCCGACAGTATTTATTAATAATACTGGTTTGTTATCCAGTAATCCATATACGAACATAATTCATTCCTTTTTTTAGATTTATTGAGATTATAGTTATTTTATAACAAAGTGTAGGTAGGTACCTCTGTAATCTTTGCTTACAATTATTTATTATCTTACTGCGAGCGTGTATAAATATATTATTACATCCTTACTAGTATTATAATTGTGAGTTACAGGGTACAAATAGAGCATAGGGCACCTTTCATTAAGAAAACATAATTATAAAAAATAAATTATTTAGTAATATCTACAAAAATCGATTATTTCGCCACATACTTTTATGTGCTTGACATAAAAGTCAAATGTTATATTGACATAAAAGTCAACGCAAATAATTTTTTATTTATTGTATTTGTAACACACATTATGCATAAATATCAGTTTCTGTACATTTTTCATATAAATTTTAACGTATCCAAATTGTACAGTTATCCGTGCGTGCAATTTGCTTAAGCAAGCTTTTTGAAAACGGGTACAAAGTTTTATTTTCACGAATTTAATATACAGATGTGATTTAAACATAACTTAGAAAATTCTTTCTTAGCACATCATAGAGTAATATACCCGCGCGTTGTAAGTGTAAGCGGTTTCATAATTCTATGTAGCACATTATTGTTTTTTATAATAGCACAGTGTAGTGAAAATATTGCACCGGAAGGTAAGCCGAGCGTAAGTAAAAAACAAAGATGACCAACGAAAAATCGGCAGCCGGTAGCCTATTTAAGCCTAACTTGCAAATCTATTAAATATACACTGGCTGATGTCGAAACGGAACAACCTAATAAAAAGGTAAAAAAAAAAACGATTTCGAAGAAAGGTGTTCTAAAAATGCATCAGAACCTCCTTAAGCATAGTTATATATTCACCTAGTCTTAAATTGTCATAAACCTACCTACTTTTAAATTATTATAAATTTCTTATGCGATCCTGAGGAGTATTCTGGTGTATATTCAAAATCCAAGGCCCAGTGCTAATTAAATTAAATTCGGACATTCTTGAAAATATCCCCTTTGCAATAAAAAAAAAACAAATTATTTTATAAATAATGAACTCCTGAGGTTTGATTGAGGTTCCGAATTCCAGGATATTTTATTATATTCAGGGCAGGACAACGTTTACTGGGCACGGGCACTAACGGTAGTTGCTTTATAAAAATTACAATATAGCAGGTTTCAAATTTCTTAAAAGTAGTGTTCTTTATCTATACATATAATAAAAATGTAATTGACCGCTGTCTGTACATTAAGTATATATGAGAAAAACTATTATTAGGGGTCTTTATAAATGCAATAGAACCCAAAACAATGATTTTTAGAATTTTTGTCTGTTTATCTGTTTGTCTGTGCGTTTGTGCACGCTAATCTCGGAAACGCCTTATCCGATTTAGATGTGGTTTTCACTGATATATCATGGTAAGCTTTACTTAACATTTAGTGTTTGTTTCATGTCAATCGGTTCATAAATTAAAAAGTTATGCCAATTTAAAGAATCACGTCGAACATTTGTTATCTACTATTCTTTCTCTGTTTAGTAGCATTGACTGAAACTTTACTAAATTTCATAATAAAAATAATGGTCTATATAAAATTACGATTATCTATACACTAGCTGTTACCCGCGGCTCCGCACGCTCTTTTTAAAAAATGTATTAAAGAAATGTAAAATTGTGAGTGGGTGTGTACATTACAGAAAAGCTTTTTCAAAAACATTTGTAACTACGACACGCACGTCAACTGTTATATGTAACGTGTACATTAGATATAAGAATGCAAATAGACCGTGGTCAACATATAAGGAAGGGGTTCAGTGAAGCCACACAAACCGGATGTGAAAATTAAAATGGCTCTGTGCGCCACACCGCGATACCACTGCCATTGTATTACTGCCTTTACAACTATTGGACTTTTACAGGCGGACATAATATTTTTAAGAAATCTATTATTACATTATTACATATAATAAAAATGTAACTGACCGCTGTCTGTACATGAAGTATATATGAGAAAAACTATTATTAAGGGTCTTTATAAATGCAATAGAACCCAAAACAATGATTTTTAGAATTTTTGTCTGTTTATCTGTTTGTCTGTGCGTTTGGTCAGTTACATTTTTATTATATGTAATAATGTAATAATAGATTTCTTAAAAATATTATGTCCGCCTGTAAAAGTCCAATAGTTGTAAAGGCAGTAATACAATGGCAGTGGTATCGCGGTGTGGCGCACAGAGCCATTTTAATTTTCACATCCGGTTTGTGTGGCTTCACTGAACCCCTTCCTTATATGTTGACCACGGTAACTACGAACTTAAACCTTATCCTTATTGTAGTATAACACCTAACGATAAGAATAATGCAATTCAAAACAACGGCGATCTGCCATCATAAGAAGGACACGCGCGTCTGCCATTTTTTGCGATTGTGAGCTTTATATACAATATTCATAATCAGTAAAAATAAGTGCATCTACTAACATTTTTTTGTTCACGTATGAGATTCTGTCTCAAATTACATTTATTCCAAAATTGAGTTAGACGTTCTTTTAATAGCGTGGGCTACAGACTGTTCAGGTTTTCTTTGATTTGTGTTTTCGTTTGAAGCGCCTTATATCTTTGCAGCGGCCGAATAATCTATTGGCAGTTTTCGCTGTCATTCCGGTATGTAGACTGTACAGAGTTGCTTATGAAACTTGGTATATGGAATAAGTTATATCAACTCTATCTTTATCACACTACTATTTGCTTATCGATATGTATAGTGTAGGTTTATCAGCAATTAATTACAATTTATTTAAGAATATTTAGGTACAATTCATACTGGTTTCCTGCATGCGCACTTTTCATTACAGTCTAATGGTAATGAAACAGTTTCACTAATATTTTATTATCATATATGTTTGTTTTCCATGATCTTATTTCAGACGATTTATTGAAGAGGTACCTTTTTTAAATATTCAATTAAATACCCTAAGCCTCTAACTTAAACCGCTGGCGATTCAATATTATAATATTATACAATATTACCTCAATATCGACTCTTTAAGGCTGTAAGTAGGTATGATGCTGGTTTGTCGTCTAGGTATGTGACTCCCGCTAAAAGTTAAAAAATAAAGTAATGCGGGGGTCATTTTGGTCTAATTATGGATCAAATAAATGTCTACTATCTACTAACTGTCTGTCGCGATCGACCGTGTGAGCACCCCTACTATAAAACTATATTAATCGTCTCGTGGTTAATTATTATTTTCTTTCATTTTTACTTGCTTGTGCATTGACGGCTGTCAATTAAATCGTTAATAAAATGTGTTATGTTCACAGTTTTGGTATTTTATTTTCTTAACAATGTCGTTCGTGTTTCGCGCGATGTGTAATTTATACAGTGCACGCTTACCGCCGCACCGCACCGCGGCGTCGCCCGCAGCCCGCAGTTGTATCGCAACGGAAACGCAGCGGGTCAGCGCTGGTTTTACCGTCTAATAGCGCACTATCTACAACATGTTGCCTCTCTCTGGACTATTGCCGATTTAAAATTATATAAGATATAGATGTTACAATTTTTACTTTAGCTTATTTTCTTTAGTTTAATTTTGTTTTCAATGTTTTGTTTCACGTTAATTATATAAAATCTAATGATGACAAAATTCCTACACTGTACCTGATGTTAAGATATTCAAATTATTGCCAATTGTAATGGCTGATAGTGGAATTTGACAGATTACAAAAGATTACAAAAGATTAAAATAGTAATAACTGATATAAGGTATATCGCAATAACTGATGTATTATTATATTTTGCTGCGCTATATTACACTAAACAAACATAGAGCATGAACGTAATATTGTCATTGCAATAAATCGTTTTATTATTTATAATCAGTGACTAAAACTTAAAAAGTTTGTAATTTATTAGTACATCATTAAAGTGGTTCTGTTTCTGATAGAACAAAAGCACAAATGTCCACCAAAACCAGTTTAAATGAAAACCATTTCGAGTATACGTAATGGAAAATAATGGTTGATCGAATTGGTTGTGGCTAAAACGACAACGAGGCTTGATTGGAGAAGCCTTCTTGGCTCGGAGACCAAGAAGTAATTAATATTAAAACCTTGTAAGTAATACCTATACCTTAAAACTCGGTATGTAACTATGTATGTTTATTCCAATTATATTAATTCTTCAAGGATATCTTTTGGTACAGAATAGTTCATCACAGTTCTTTTATCTTCGGTTTAAAAAATCTATACGTAATTATAGATGAACGTTGGTATACTGTTCGACTGATCACTATCAAAGTTATTTTACGTGTATACTATACTTACCAATTTGAGATTATATTTGTTTCTAATTAAGTTTTATATTGTAATTTAATGCGAATATAGTCAGCGACGGTTGATAGTCTTTCGTGTAGTTATAGTGACACCATAGTGTTATTAATCGTGGATTATTTTCAGATGATGTTGTTCATAATTTGACTATAGTCGTTTTCCCTTTATTTTCATGAATTCAACTAATGAACAAATTAATACTTTATTGTTCATATTAATTCGTGCAGTAGCGAGCTTAATATCATTAGCTTAACCGGCGGTGTTGTAGGGAGGTAGTCCTCCTGCGCTCTCACTGAGCGAACGAAACGCAACAATGCAAGTACTATTACTTCACGTGGCTGTTTCTGTGGGTCGGGTGGTGACCGCGAGCGAGCCGACCCATTCATGCTGAAACCAGTAATAGTTTTAGCGTGGCTCTATCACCTACAAAACCTTGGTGCTCCGCTTCTATTGATCTAGCGTGATGATATATATATATATATATATATATATATACATATATATAACCTTTCTTGATAAATGAGCTATCTAACACTAAAATAATTTTTGAAATCGGGCCTGAGATTAGCCCGTTCAATCAAACAAACTCTTCAGTTTTATATAATTAGTATAGATTATATTTGACAATATAGTAGCATACATGGTTGTAGTATTCAGACTAGCAGTGCACTATGAGCACAGAGCTGCAGAGACGCGGTGGGCGGCCGCTGTCCGCTCGCGCCGCTCACTGCCGCTGAAGCCGCTGGATTTATGGCCCACCACTGATTTATAGCCTCGGAGCTGTGCACCACCTCTCGTTACGAATTTTCACTTTAATTTCATTATTTCTATATATACTTCTTCATATATTTTAATTATTCAGTTTCACTAAATAATGTGTCATTTGTTAAAAATATTCTATACATATATAATATTTAATATAACACAATATGAATAAGAATAATGTTCGCATTTGCATAGAAACTGCTCTTCATTGCGGTCTCTTCTCATATTTTGTCCATATTACGTTAATTTTATGGGCATTGTACATAAATTAGATTCTTATGATCAACAAAGATAAGTTTCAAGATATCTTATAACGACTTGGTTGTACTAAATTAGGTAGGAAAATGGCCGGGCAAAAAAAAGTTATAATATTGTCATATGTAACATAAAATAATTCTTTTTTTATTAGGGTTAGCTGATAAGTAAAAAAACACAACACAATTATTTTGAAATTTATCGATGTTAGTTAAATGAATGTGTAGAATTATATAAATATCACAAATACTGAAACAATTTCAATTATAAGTACTTCAGTGGACGTTACTTTGCATTTCTGCACGGGATTGATTGGTCGCTGTCATAACTCAATGAAACAAAAACTTTGATTTTATTAACATAACGAGTACCTGAGAGTTTAAACTGAAACTTTTAATAAATGTGCTGAAATATTAGTAGCTGAAACTACATAGGAAAAAAAAAACGGTTGGACGGGCTCTGGGTTGACACTATTGGTATATATTTGTAAAAAGTAAAAATTAAGTTCATTAAAATATGATGCAAATGAAACATATAACTACAGTGATTACAGAGGTATCCTTCACGTATTCTCTCCTTCATGGAGTATATTCAGATCTATGATGGCTCTTCTGATGCGAGCGTTTCCTCATGTTTTCATAGGAGTTGAGATACTAGTAAAATATTCATTTATTACGATTAATACTATATACGATACAGATAAAATTAGAATCTACGAGCTAGTTTTAGATAGTATAATATTTTGCATATTACTTAAAGCCGCCGTCTTATTCTACTATAGTGCTTCCCTAGCTCCTTGACATGTGCTGTTACTTAATATTTTTGCAGGAAACTGTAGAAAAGGTACTTATTTGTTACTTCATTTAAAAGCATCCAATTCTGATTTTATTTTGGGTTGCTTATAATGTTACTCCGTTAAGACATTAATCAAAATTTACATTTATATATAAAATTGACTCCAACTCTATTGTAAGACTGTATACAATATTATTGAATAAAAGTAAATTGAACGTCTGAGAGGCCCCTTGATAGCTTCGTCTGAGGTAATTCCATCCGCTAGTCTCAATAAAAATAAACATGGTCTCAATCAGATATCGCAATCAGGTGCTCTTATTCCCATACATGCAGTCGTGTCAGAGATACGGCTTAAACGAATGCGAGGCGTCTGCACCCCTGCGGATGGCTTTAGTAACTGCGCTCTTCACGCGTGGCCATTAGAAACGCAAAGAATTATTATTCACTCGCTATCACCGCCGCGTGTTGCTGTGGCTGTCACATGTGGCAGTTATTACATGATGAATTAAAATTAAGTATTTGTGTGGCGCCATAACTAATTTAAAGCGCCATCTGTTCGACACTGATGAAACCTACAATTAATAACAATAACCAATTTTGACAATCGTTTAATTTGTAATTAAAAAATATTGAAGCCATTAATCGTAATATAAATTATTCTATTTCTCAAATTATATATAAATGCCAACTTTCATGAAGATAGGTTGATTAGTTTCGGAGTTCATCGTGGATAAACATCATGACACTGGAATTTTAGTATATGTAGACGATGACGTGTTATTGTATTATTTATATAGAAAGCTATTTGGTTTACTCTGTTTTATTTCAAAGAAATCTTCTGTTGTTGTACATTAAATCATTATCCACCGTGTGAACACTTTCTTCAAGTGGCAATTCATTGTGGCGTCGATTTATAATTATGTTGTAGCGGTGTACACTGTTTATACCTTTTACTCTATTTATTGGAACAGTATTATTAATTGAGAACACTATATTCTGTAATATTTGATTACTATTCCCACCATATACTAGGTGTATAATCATTAATTTTTTTCACTTTAAACTTCGTCGTGCTAAATACTTAGAATACATGATCCATTGAACAACTGTCTTGAGTACGTATATGTATTTAAGAGTTATGACATATAGAATATATTGTTTTCAAGAATATTGAACTGAAATCGTTACTTAGGAACAATAAATTACTATTCTTATTTTAAGTTTAATCTATAAAATTGTATGTCTGATTTAGTGGCCCGAAAGGAATGTGTGGTACGCGTCACGCGCGCCATTCCGTCAACAATATTGTCTAAAGCAATTTGTATGTAAATCAATTGTTGTTAATACTATTTATGCCGATGGTTATTGAGCATAAGTATTTACTTTCACTCGCGAAAAACTTTATACAAAAATCACTTCTACTAACATATATATTCAGGCGAAACTTCTTTTTCTTAGTTGACTGAGTTACGGGAAGAAATACGATTCCAAGGAGAGTTCGAGAATTGTTAATAAGGGAACTTTGTACTTCCCCAGATTTGTTCTTATGTTACGAGACCTTTGCGTTTTATAAGATTATTGGTAATAAAATATGTAATAATTTGAGTTTATTGATATTGTCAATTAATAGAACGCCAGAGAATATAATAAAACCAATATATGTGTATACCACGTGAATAATAATAATTGATAGTATTCAATATTTAAAAAAGTTATGCATCGTTTTGATTATAATTATAATCACGTATACAATTTTATTTAACAGTCTGTACTGGCACAGAGCTTCGCAGGCAGTGGGTTAAGCAAATAAGTAAATAGGCTAACAAATCACCCCGTATCGGATTAACTCCATAAGTTATTTATGTGCGCTGAGTTTGCGATACGTACCGTTAGTGTGTAAGCGAAAGTTCGAAATGGATGTGGCATTTCTTTAATATATTGACTAAAAAAATAAGAGATATTCTATTAATTGATCTTAAAGATCTTTACCGAATGTTAAGTGATGATAGGGTGAAGGAGTAGAACGATTAGTAAAAAAGAGTCTGACTCTATAAAAACTTAATTATTTTAGGTATGAACGAATAATTATTCAATAAAATATTTATAAGTAGACCTATAATTTTATCATCCAATTTTCTATTTTTATAGTCTATGTCCATTCCAGAATTAATACGAATTTTACCATGCTTTTATTGTTATAATCGATCAAGATGTTTAGGCTACAAATTATGCCAGCCAAATATACATGCACACATACAGTCGAAAAATATTTTCTAGCTTTTGGTGGTCGGTTAAAAATAATTACATATACCCGAAAAACCTAGATGCTGGTCAACATATCTTCAACAATTATGATCTTGGCAGTTTAATGGAGAAATAAATAACCAGATATTTAAAAAATTCATCGCCAAAAGATTTTGTGGAATTGCACCCGAACTATGAGTGGTTTCATTAAGCTATTATAATTACAAAATTATATTAAAATTGAAGAATAAATCGTCGGTCAAAAGACCGTAGCTTTTCGAGTAGATATACACGCAGATAAATAATATTCTGCGTCGCATTTCGACAGTAAGAATATTATCAAATAAGTTTAATTAATGCATAATACAAAACATTATGTCTAATAGTGACTCGATATATTAACGGGATATAATAATCTTTTGTATATTTATTATTCGTGAAATGTTTATTATAATTTATTTCGTTATTAAGATAATTTTATATACTGATAAATAGGAATGTAACAACATTATCAACTATTTACACTGGGAAACTGAGTTAGTACTACTTATTAAAAAAATGTTTAACAATTAGTAACATTGTCTAAAGTGGTAATTTTTGAATAATATTTGCCGCATTCATGTTTAGTATACTCGTTGTAACAGGCCGCAGAACTATATCGAGTAGCGGTCGCGTGTCGTCGCGTGTCGTCGCGCGGTGGACACATCCTCCGATACAGCCTTAATTAGCCACGTATATATCTAAACCTAAGAGCTTATAGATTTGGCAATAAACAAATAATACATTTATATAAAGCGGAAAACTATATGTTAGTATTTTTAATATGAATGCCTATAATATTATGTATAGTTTGATTAGACACAAATGTTTTCTTTATTTTTGTCGGATTTTCCTTTATATTTTAAGACATATCGAATGTATTTACTAATATATAAAGCTGAAGAGTTTGTTTTTTTGTTTGTTTGTTTGAACGAGCTAATCTCAGAAAGTACAGGTCCGATTCAAAAAAAATATTTCAGTGTAGCTATGTTATAGCTCATTTATCGAAAAAGGTTATAGACTATGTATCATCACGCTAAGACTAATAGGAACAGAGCACCAACGAAGAATGTTTCCAAATTGGGTTTTTTTCCCTCCGCTGAGTGTTAGCGTTTGCTCAAAATAACTATTCCACGCTTACGAAGTTGTGGGTAGAGGCTAATATTATATAAGGAAATGAATAGAGAGAGAGTTAGTTTAATGAATCTATTCTCAAAACTGTTCGTGACTATTATTCGCTATTGTATATTTTAATTTCAATATGTTATGTTTGTCTCTTTGCATTTTGATCAAAAATACCTCTGAATTTTATCCTACAGTAGAAGTAAATGCTAAACCACGCGAAATAGTCAACTGACATATGTATTGAAATTGAATTATTCTTAGGTGGTACCTCATGGCACGTTCTGAATGACTAATCCAGTTCGTTGATTGGTTAAAAAGGCAGAGTGATTTAAAAATATAGTATTGTGATATAAAGTTATTCAAAGGCCTGTCTATATGTTGAGAAGTTCGTTTTAGAATAAATACTAACAATAACATTGCGGAGTGAGAGCGTATCTATTTGGTTATTATAATAAATCAGTGTCTCACGAGTAAGCGGTTCCTTTGCGGATTGCGCTGTCAATTCCACAGCTCGGTGCTTCGTGGATGTTCACCACATATGGGATATAACTACGATACAATACAGTAAATATCTTTAAAAAATATACTGAATCATTATATAGTACTTTGTGTTCTGTTTAAAAATATATAACATGATTGTTTAATGTTATTCTAAAGTTTATTGATTTGGCTGTTAAGTTTCACTAAGTGCTATTGTGTTGTATTTGGTGGTATAGAAGCCGTGAAGGTCTACAGGTTTGACCGGTGGAATATCAACCCGATGTCCACAGGTTCGAACCCCGGCATGTACCAACGAATTTTACGGAATTCGCATACATTTACTGATTTAAATTGGTAACGCTATCGGCTGATGGTGAAAGAAAACATCGTGAGGAAACCTGATTCTGAGAAATGTGCTAGTAGTACTACAGTATCTGGGAAAACAGATAATTGTGGATTTCCCAGAGTTTGAAATACGTCGTGGACTAGCGTGAAGTGATTATTACTATAACTTTTTTTGAGAAGAGGCCTATGGCCCTGCATGTGTGATCTTGCAGGCTGATGATGATGATCTTGTGGTAGGCACAGCGCAGACCAAAAGCCACGGTAATCACCGAGAAGTCTAATACCCATCGGGAGTCGTTGCTGTGATGGCTCCGGTTAGTCGAATATACAATGGCTGATCAGCATACGTGTCAAATCAAAATAAATATCATTTACACGAATTATGTAGTTGGCCCTCAGTAGGAGGTTTTTAAAAAGGAAAGGTAATTTTTGTCCTTACAAATATTAGTTACGATAACTAACTGCTTACAATATATTACTTGTGTCATGATTTCTATTTATTTAAATAATTTTAATGATTTAATATTTAATATGGTCTCTATAATATTTTTATTAACTAAAATGATGTTCAATAATAGCGCCACACTTTGCAGCCACACAGTTTGGCATATAAAAGGCAAGACGTCGTCGATAGGGATTAGGGGGACAGTCATATGTCAAAGTTATTATAAAGCGAAGCTCTGCTCGGATAAATAGTCACAGTGCATACAGTGTTAGTGTTAATTGGTTCCCCTGACTGACCGAATATACGTTATTTGATTGATCCTACGCGCCATTGATTGAGCGAGATTGATACTTCGTAACCATTCGATTGTCCTACGATACCTTATTTTATGTAGTTAACACTTTACGCGTTGATTCACATGGGAACTTTCGTTATAGCTGTAATCTGGATTCTGTATTATATAGGATTAGGTAGTGTGTACGTATGTAACTAACACACGTGGTGCGTAGTGATTGTTGTGTTTCTTTTAGAGGTAATAAACATAGATAACTGTTATCATGTCTAGAGAGCGTTTACTTCTAAATTAGAAAAGAAACGGTTCCGATTTTATCGTCGAAAGCAATTCCTTTATTTGGTGGAAAAAAAACATAAACAAAACTCATCGCGCCGCAACCAGATAAAGATACTCGCCGAGAGAAAATAACGTAAACGAATAAAAAATACGGGACTAGCTGTGGGATATTAAAGTGTTATACGATGTATCGTATCATATTGCGTTTAATATTTATTAACAAATAAATATATTGAATTATAAAGTACAGGTATTATTAGCAGTAAAGATACCGTCTCAAAGTATATTCGTATACATATAGATTGTATTATGTAATTTATACTTGTGTATTTTAAAGCTTGGGAGTTTGTTTCTTTTAGCACACTATTCTTCTGAACTACAGAAAGCACGTTAGCGAGTTTTAAGTAATAGTGCAAGGCTTTGGCCGCTTTGGGCGCGGCTCGAGATGCCGATCAAGAACAAAAGAAGATTAAGCATCAGTAAAATAGCGGATGCAACTATTTGTTTAATACTTTAAAAGGTAACAAAAGGCTATGTACATGTATCACTCTACCTAAAAATATATATTACAATAACATTCGGTAGTGGTTAATTGGTGCCTATTTGTGGTGCTTTAATTATTATCCTATGTACTTACTTCAAAGTGAAAAGAGTGACAGCGTTATTAAAATTTTAATATCAAAATTATGGTAATTAAATTACACTTTAGATTATTTTTACACGTTTACATCTCTTGTATTTCTTGTTTTATTACAAACAAAAAAAGATATAGAATACAATAACAATGGACACAAACTTACAATAAAGAGTCTGGTCGCGTAAATATCTGTATTTATATGAAACTATTTCAATTTCTACAATATCTTAGAAGGAAAAAGAATATCGGCACTTGAAATGTTTTGATAGGAAGCCTGGACTCTATCACAACATTTCGCAAATCAATAAGTGAATATCGTGGTGTAATCGTTTGTAGTTACGAGAATTTGAATTTGAAGATATTTCAAAAGTACAATGGATCATTAAAGCTGGACAAACGAAGGACTGTCGAATTGTACCTATCTTCATTTTTTTGAAGTGGTGCACTATTTCCACGTGGCACGTAGTTCAAGAGACTGGTATGTCGTACCATAAATTATGCTCATTCTCTGTCTCTCTTTCACTGTGACTTGATACAATTCGAATAATCAAGTACAGAGAGCGGCTGCGGCGAGCTAATACTACGGTTTTCATAAATCAAAACACAAGTAAACGTCAGTTTTGGACGCATAAAATCGAAGTACGCATGTACATATTTCCTTGTCTTTGTTAAAGAATTTCTCTTGAATAGATCTTGTTCTAAGCAGGCTTTAGAGGTGCTTTTTTAAACCTCCTACTTTTATTTTAAATGTTAGAATGAATGTCATAATTATGGAACTATTAAATAATTCTTAATGTTTTGAGTCGTTTATCTTTGATTTCCTCCGTATTATATGTGTGTATTTGTACTGATGATCTTTTGAGAACTTTTTTTTTAAATATAAATATCAGAGGAAAGTTTGCTTCATAGTATTTTCATTATTTATTTTACAACAATCAAAGTACAAAAACTACAGCAATTCTCTTCATTTGTTTTTTTTTCTGAAGAGCTCATAATCCTTTTGTCTCACTGAACTGGGCTAAATCATTACATACTATAAAACAAAGTCCTCTGTTACGTCTGTCTATTTGTCTGTTCGCGATAAACTCAAAAACTACTGATCGGATTTTCATGTTGCTTTCACCAGTAAAAAAATGATTCATGAGGAAGATTTTGGCATTTTTCTTATTTTTTTATTTTTGTAGCACGGCAAAATGACTGCACTATGCCTGATGGTAAGTATAGTACAATCTAAAAACAATGGCGACCACCGAGTGGCACACTATCCATCGCCGGTCGCCACTGTCATGCCGGCCTGCGAAAAGCTGGATATGCATAGGTTGATCCCGAAACGCGACCCGCAGAAGCGAATCACTATGACGGGCTTTTTCGCCATATACATGATGGTTTCGACCCAGTCAGGCTGTAAAACCCTACCACCCCATATAGTTTGTCAAGATTTTTTAATATCAGGTGCGATATCGTCTGCCAGTCCTGCTAGTATATTATAAAATGCACCACAGTATTGCTTTTTTTGTAGAGTATTTCTTGATTCATCTCCTAATTAGATAATCCAGCGATCATCGTTAACAAAAATTATTAAAAGAAAATGTGAATAAACATATGCAATACTGGATTAACTAGTTTATAAAGATAAATGATACGAAAATAAAAAAGAAAATGACACGGTTGTAGCGAGGCGATCCGTCCCCATTCGTATGCGGTGATAGCCGGCCAGCAGCGCGGCAACTATTCAGCGCTAACATATAAAACAAACATAAAATAATACAATATTCATTCGTTCCATAACAAGTATATTTATTGTTGAACTCGCATCGAAGCTCCACCAGTTTTTATAGGCGTGTAATAACTTTTTCATGGACTTTATTAGTGCGTATTTATATTGTTTTAATATTTTTTCCCGGATATTCTGTCATATTCTCTCGATCTACTCGATTGTACATTTGGCGGATTTATATAACTCAAGATTTAAGGGTCAAATAAGGTAGTCCGGTGAAGCTGTTAGGGAATTGATAAACCAATAGCGTAGTCAGTTCGAAAAAAATGGGTCAAATAATAAAATCACTTTTACCTTAATTGCTTTTAACACCGTGTACAACGTAATAAACCTGACTAATGTTAATAATTTCAATATACAAATTATGAAATTGAAGTAATTTAGACTATAATTAATTTAAAAAATCAAAAGAGAACGCAATTATTCCATTGTATTGAGATTTCACTTCTGTCGACAGTCCTTATGACTGCTTCCACTTTTTTTATAGAGAAGGTTTTATGCTCTCCATGTTATTATTAAGTTAGCATACAAGGGGTAACCTCTGCAGGAACCTTTGCGCGAATTGGCGTTCCACAGGGCTCTATTCTAGGACCGTTCTTGTTTTTAATATACATAAATGATCTGCCGCTAATGGTCAATAACTGTGCTGACATGGTGCTTTTTGCAGACGATACTTCAATTATATTTAAAGTAAAAAGGACAGATTCAGAGGTTGGGCATGTAAATAATATTTTAAACAAAATTTCTCATTGGTTTGCCTTAAATACCTTAGTACTTAATACAGGTAAAACAAAATTTATGAGATTTATTTGGCCTCACGTGCCACAGGTTGATAGTAGCATCAAAATCGAAGAGAATTTTGTAGGGTTGGTTGATAATACTGTATTTTTGAGTATCAAACTAGATTCAAAATTACAATGGGGTGCTCAAATTAAACAATTGGCAAGCATGCATTTGCAGTACGTAAGATTCGCCAGCTAATTGATATTGCCACTGCTAGGTTAGTCTACTTCGCCTACTTCCATCGCTTAATGTCTTATGGCATTCTGTTGTGGGGGACAGCAGTCAGCTGCTACCTCAGGGTAGACACCATATTTTTATTACAAAAACGGGCAGTTCGAGCAATTTACAATATGGGACCACGCGAATCCTTAAAGACCAAGTTCAAGGAATACGGTATCTTGACTCTGCCCTCCCAATACATTCTTGACAATTTAATGTATGTCCGTAAGAACCTTGAAAAGCTAGATTTAGTAAAAAACCGGCACAATCTAAATACTAG
>MU158840.1:530856-574203 GCA_015888305.1 Antheraea pernyi | reverse complement strand
CAAGCGGGTTTTGGTGTCAAAAGGCTATTATAGAGTGGATCAATATGTGAACGATGGTGATATCTGGAATTGACTCATCTCTGTGCACCCATTAAAAACGTTTGTGACATTTAGTATTATATAGAATATATTATTATTCTAAATATTATATATATTTGTTAAAAAGATAAACCAGATTGAGTTTCCTGCCGGTTCTTCTCGATGACTGGGTTGTTTTCCGAACCGGTGGTAGTTTTGACGTTCATGAATGCCTTCTTAGGGCCTAAATTGAATAAAGTGTTTTTGATTATAACTCGCCACTTGATGATGTTGTAGCGCATATATTTCTATATAACTGAACCGATCGTCGTGAAAATTGGTACGTATATAAATTTAAATACGAATAATAGTTATTCATTTCGCCATAACTCGAATATTTGTTATAACAAATAGTAATAACAATAAACATGGGCATAGCTAGATGTCTTGAACGTTGAGGAGACTTATATAAAACGAGAACACAGGACGAAAGCCTGAGAATGCAAGCACGAGTCGTGTTTATGGGTACTGCTATAGCGGGGCTAGATTTTCAATCGGCGAGCGCCGCCCACTGACGTTCGGCTTTCAATCCTTACTGCGCATAAACAAACAATTTGCACTTTTTACAGTTTACAGCGACCCTCGTAAACGCGACCAACAAGCCGCACCGAATCAGCGGTTTGTTCATGTAGTGATGTCACAACTTAAGTGTTATCGATAGATTAATAAAAATGAATATTTTTGGGAAATTTTATTCAGAATTATAATAATATCAGTAATGCTGTATTTTATACATCTATTGTGATACGAAAAAATATGAATTTGAAAATAGTCTCAGTCTTAGTCAGCCTGTGCTTGCTTGTTCAATAACAAACTTCCACAACTATTGTAATACAGATAATTGCGTGTGAGATATGCTTAAATTTCAACACTCGAGCTGAAAAAAAATGTTTAGTTTTTTTCTTTTGTGTATGTAACGTCGTTTTATTTTTAATTTTTACCATATATTATACTTTTTATTAATGTTTTACAACATGCATTTAATATTAGATGTATTATAAAATTTGAGGAGTATTGTGTAGGGATTGTGTAAACATATTATTTCACAAAGATTAAAAATAATTAGCGAAAAAGATTTATGGATGATGGCCAGACAGTTACTGTTCTTTGTTTAATTGGATTAGGTAATATAACTTAATATAACAATCAGTGGTGAATTTTCTTACTATACTTAAAAAAAATACATGATTATTGGAGTATGGGTAAAAATAAATAAAGTGGTTGGATTGGTTATTTCTTTGTGAAGGCAACTTCTGCATATGAAAAACAAGATGAAAAATTGAAATTGAAAAAACACGTCCTAATTTTTCGTTATGCTTATAAACGAGACAAATTAGTCGAATTATTTTGAAGTTAGATGTATGTAACTTTATGGTAGACAATTGTAAAATACTCAAATACTAACACTAATAATCTTTTGGAATGTTCATTTATTTATTTCTCTAAATAAAAACATTAAACGTATTTAGTTAAGACTATGTATGACATTATCTAAAAAAAAAAAAACTTTAACTATTTTTTACTAAACAAATTATAATTTTGCAAGTGGTTGAATAAAAATCGAATGACTAATTTAAATCAGCTTCAAAATGTCCTTGTTGGAAGATCTATCGCCATATTTACGTTATATCGATATAACACTTTCGTACATCCCTAAAGACCACCGCCATCTTACGTAGCTGGCTAAGACACGCTACACAACAGATTATTTGCATTTTATTCGCCCGGGGCCCTGCTCTGCGACGTACCTACTCCACGGTCAGTCTTTATGTCTTTCAGGTAATAACCTCTTTGACATAGTTGACCGCTACCACCTTCCATAAACTCATGCTGATTTTATCCTTGTCTCTCTAGAAATAGGGGTCATTCGTGCTGATTATATAAAATTGTTTGATCAAAACGGGTAGAAAGATAAAAGCGAAGGATTATTGGTAGCATATCGTTTTAGATCTGACCGGTCGTTCGGTCAAACTGTATTGCTCGTCTTGATTGGACGAAAAGAGTATTTGTTTATTTATTTAAATTATATTGTATTTTATTACTTGCGACTAGAGATAAAATAAACTCGTGGTCATACGTCAAGTCATGACTTCTTTTAATTCTTTGCTTTTTCATTTAGTATCTCGTCAATATTGCTTGACATCTCTGGTGAATATCCGATTTCTTGTATGTTCAATTCCTATAAGGTATTTTAAAAATATCAGAATAATAATTGTATGAGAACTAACGTTATCGTAAATAATGGTCATTGCTGATGACAAAAGCAGTGACACGGATGCGCTCGCGGACTCGGCTGGAACAATTAGGGATTAGTGGTAAAATGGAACGGTCATCAGTTCATCACACGCGCACTACGCTCCACACGACCACTATGAAATAGTGTGGGCAGAGATTCGTTAGCACTGGAATTGACAAATACTTATTTGTTTGTTTTTAACTTACAATTTCAAAAAATATTTTATTTACATTTGGTACAGTGATTTACCTGGTAGTAAGTTTAGTATAAGGACAACGATAATCGCTTCCAACTAAGTTCTGATGCGAGTCATTATGTCGTAGTTGTTGCTCATCGATAACATATTTATCAACATCAACATATTTTAATTAATATATGTAATCAGGCATTAGGCTTCCATGAGACCTGCATTGCCTAGCTTGGAGCCATAGTTAAGGCTATATTATGTAAAAGGTTCCAGAAAATAAAGATATTTGTATTGTATTTAATTAATATATATTTTTATACGGTTATATACCGACAGTGGCAATCGCCGTCAGGTTGAACCGTTATCCAATGACGCTTTTTACTTACTTTTCTTATTTTAGTTACTAATATTTCGCTCTTTCTTTGACTAGTCTTAGATTTAACTTTTTAAGGACATTTTCATTGCGCAAATAAAATCAAACGTTTTTGAAGTTATAATTCTTTTGGCGCGTTAGGGAAAAATGATGAGAGTACATTTTTACGATGTGCGCGCAACCCGTCACAGAAAACCGACACCCTGAAGTTAGCTATAGTCAACATTTTGTTTCTTTGTATTACGCCGAAGAAGTATAACTTCTAACGCGTGTAAATAAGTACACACACACTTTTTTTGTTGCAGTGAGACGTCAATCAAGTGGTGGAAGTTCCATCCAGGTGGAAGTGCAAAGTTAACGTCCACTATATTATATATTAATTTTTACCTGTCTCTATTTAGCAGAAAAATATAGTCGTCGTAATATTTGTCAAGTAATAAGAAATTTAGAGGATATTGTAATCATTATTATGTGGTCTAGTAATGTAAGTCCGCGTTGTTGTTTGGCACTTCCATTGGTGCATATAGCATGTTGTGGAGCAGTAGCGCGCTGCACCGCGCCGCGTCGACCGTCACAAAGATCCGAGGACAACAATTCACGTCAATTTGTGAGCTGACACGTTGGGATCGCGAGACCACAGCACTAAGCACTATTATACCCACTATGGGAATACACGGAGACGCTATTTAATTAATAAAAAGTAGACTATATTTTTTATTTCACTTTTTTAGGTATTCAAGTTGTGAAAGTATTGACAATAAAATAAGACATGACTTAAAAGAATACATCTGGAATGTATTTTAGTTTTTTTTTTAAATATAGATATGTTCATTTTGGAACATTATTCTATTTTATCAGTGATGCCTAGTGAATTTCTATTTTGATAAATTTAGTAATAAAAATTCTCTATGGATTTGCAGTCCGCGAACAAATAATACCAACGTCACGTTGTAGTGAAACGCTCGCTCGACATCAGTTTCATACTGACTTCTAGAGCTCTCCGCAACTACCGTCACATCAATAGATGTTGATTATTTCTACTTTTACACGATGCGGGCTTTACTTTGAAATGTGAAACAATATCTCATACAAAATGGAGGAGCCAACAAACATCACCCGAATAAAAAATGGGAAAAAAGTATATTAGAGAATATACTAAGTCGTAATAACCATATTCTTATGATATAATCCGTCATAAAACGCAATCCGCCACGGAATAGACTTGTCACATTTAAAAAATAGGTACATATATTGCAATCGTTGACTGTACTTACAACTACATAAATGATGAAATAGTTCCATTTTTTCAGCGATTATGACTTATTTAATATCGTGTTCGAACATAGCGTCGATGGACGTAAGTTCGAATCCCTGAAACAGAGTCATGGCTTCCAGTCAAGGAAAACATCGTCATGAACCCATAGCGTGGTTAGTTACCAATCCTCAAGTTGAAAATCTGTCGCCAAGCACATCGACACCAACAGGGGCGTGTTCCGGCAGCCGCAGTTGAGAGCCAGCACCCTCTAGGTTTGTCGTGTTCACCATTTTAGAGCACGTCACCATTTGACACCGGATGAGGTTGTGCTTAAACGCTAAATCCTGTAAAGAATACAAAAGTTATATTAATAGATGCGATAAACAATATATAACTAAAGTAAAATACAAATATAAAGATATCGCTGTATTTAAAAATCTGTAAAAAACGTATCAATTATTATCTAATATATTGTTAATAAGGAAAACAACTTCTAATATTCATTGTTCAATTATAAGCGTTCGTAATTAAGGACAACGCATATACCCGTATGTTTACAAATAGAATAAACAACACATCAGACAGTACATACAAATATAATAATAAAGGTAACCGATAGCCAATTATCTTTCGATTGTTAGAGAACAAACATTAGTATTATCCGTGTCGAAGCGAGCCCGGCACGTTCTTTCCGGTGCTACGTTCATTAGCCGCTGATAAGCAGATAATGTCTGGCTCATTATTAAGTTCGAACACACCACTTCACTAATGGGCATATCAAAAAGATATGCTCAAACAAAAGTATTTGATTCCGTTGAACTGCTAAAGCCGTACTTAAATGTATGTTAAGTATAAGCTCACTACATTATTTAAAGTTTGCAGAATTGGAGATATTATAGTGTTTTGAAGTAAAAACTTCTTTAGGCACGTTGAGCGGTTTTCTGACATGAGATAAATTTATAATTTCGTGTCTAGACATGCTAGAAACCGTGACCGATCGTATTGAGCTTGCGAGGCTTGCGTCAGGCTAGCGACGCTTAGTATAGTTATTTACTTATTTTATTTAGCACTAGTAAGTGCCTGCGAGTTCGTTCTCATGGATGATTTATTTTTGTAGGAATCATGCATTTTGTTTGGATTAATGGCATAACGTAATTTTGTAATTACCATCTATTCCGTACAATATTTACAATAATTTTACGTTATCCCTTTTTATAGTTCATCGTTTCTGCTTAACCCTATATATAGGTGTAATTATATGTAGCGTAATAATACTCTAAAATGTCTTCATTCTGCCAGTCCAACTGAAATCAAAATCGGTTTAGCAGTTAAGTTAGCACAGGCTTATAAAAGAGGCTACAATTTATCTATCTATATATTAATACGTGAAGCCCAAACTTTGTATCCCTTTTTGAGAGAAATGCGCAAACGGATGAACGTGAAACTTGGCATAATTAAAGTTTATATGGAGGAGAAGTGCAGAAAGCTATTTATTTTATATAAAATGCATTAGAAGTACATTAAATTAATTAAAATATGCATTACTCACACTACTGCTTCAATTTTACACAACATATACACACATGTAAATAAATAAAGTAAATTTTCAAAAAAAAGTATTAACCGACTTCAATATCAATCAAAAACCCATAAGGCACTAAAAAGTTGAAAATAATTAGTTTATCAAATTAACCAAATTAAATAAAACATATGAATATGTGTGTTACCTAGAGATGTACTGGAAGTCGGTGCCAACCAAACCGAACCGCTTTTTAGTGCCTTATGGGTTTTTGATTGATATTGAAGTCGGTTAATACTTTTTTTTGAAAATTTACTTTATTTTTCCATTTTTAGTGTACATAAATATATTTTACTAGCAGTGCCCGCGAACTCCGTTCCGCCTTAAGTATATTAAAATATGCGCATTTTTGCGGTATGGTATGCGATATGGTTTCAATTGGTTGTACAATAAGTAACGTTTGGTACGAACGCAACCTTTTCAGTAATCCGCGATAGTTTCTACCACCAACTCGGCTACCATCGCTTCACACATTATACACCTTAAGTAATGTAATTACAATGCTTGCGTCATGTTGCAACACAGCAACGAACATAAGCACAATAGGCTCCTAAGAATTGAAGAGTTTTTTTTATAATATTGGTGGCAAACGAACATACGGGTCACCTGATGGTAAGTGATCACGGCCGCCCATGGACAATTGCGACACGAGAGGAAACACAGATGCGTTGCCGGCCCTTAAGAAAGGAGTAGGCTCGTTTCTTGAAAGTTTACTTACTTTGTCACGGATCCCATAATCAGAACCTAACCAAACTCTCATCAAACTACCCTTGAAGTACATCCTTTCCAATAAAAAATGAATCATCGAAATCGGTTAGCGTGATATTGAGTTATTCGTCTATTTGTCGTGTACATACTTAATGCAAATTAAAAACTTATACGGTTTTGCACTGGATGCCGTTGTCGGAACTGGACCAAATTGAAATGGGACCACATGGGAAGTACCAGCTTTCAAATAAAAAAAGAATAATCAAAATCGGTTCACCCAGTCCAAAGTTATGAGGTAACAAACATTAAAAAAAAAATACAGTCGAATTCATAACCTCCTCCTTTTTTTGAAGTCGGTTAAAAAGACATTTTGACATCTGTCAATAAAGGACTTCAAAAACGGTTGTGAAGGAGGTTGCTATGCTCGACTGTATGTATTATTTTACTCTTACGTTCCAATTACCCTTTTTCATTGATAATCACTGCGACAACAAACTGAAATAGTTTAGAATATTATCCGATACGAAATATATATAAGGGTATGTATGCTTGGTACACATATATGTTTCAACAACTCATATATGAGTGCCTTAAGCGCTCGCCTTAGTAGTCCGGTGAAGCTGTTAAGACCTTGCTTGGTCAATAGCGTAGTGAGTTTCAAAAAAAAAAAACCTTTTTCATTCTACATTCAACAATGATATTATAACAACTAACTATTATTATAATATTTATCCCTTTAAAAAATCAATGAGCTATGGCCGAATATCGACCACTGGGCGCCCACTAGTATGTATAGATAGATGAAATCATAATCCGTGAATTGTTAACATAACAGCAAACATCAATTTCTGTTTATTGCAATTAAAAATATCTCTTATTCACAAGTCATAATCGGTACTGAGTAACTGTTGTTTTAATGTGTTGTTTAACAACTTGAGGGTAGAAACTCCCTGAGGCATATTTTTATTAATTTAATGTCCCGAACATAAGTGTTAATGTTAAAAGTTTTAATTGTAATTTGATACTACACCGCCTTTCAAATAGATTAACATGTAATTTAAATAATAAAACTTAAATCTATTTTTATTTTCATACATTTTGAAATGTTACAATTTCACCCTCAATGTATAATATTGTATATAATATATATGTTTTAATTCATAATATTTAGAAAACAATGAATTTATACAAATAACGTAGATTAGAATAAAAAAATATTAAAATGTTTTTTCTTTTGGACATTTGTGACAAATGTTCCACTGCTTTTCTTCTGTTTAGCACCAATATTGGTGCCTAAAATAATTTGTAGCGATTATTGTCTATTCATTCATATAAAAACATGTATTTCTTATATTGTCCGCATTATGTAACTACTGTTTGTTACTTACCAATTGTTTGTCTATAAATAGTTTGCATGTTTTTCAATTAACTTCCAGTAGTGCTAGCCAATAACATTATTTTATTTTCATGGAATTAATGATATGCAACTGATTACTTATTAGATATATACTGTCATTAGGCTAGACTAGATAAGTTTAGGGATGTGATTAATCAACTTGAATTGTGAATGGGTTGAATGGTGGATTATTACGTACTAGTGTTTGCACGCGGTTTCGTTCACTCGTTCGTATTATTTGACTTGTCCTTTAGAAATAGTATTTTTTCTGGATAAAAGATAATCTTAGTTCTTTTCTGCACCAACATGTATGAAAAATTTCATGATGATTGGTTCAATAGTGAAGGCGTGATAGCGTAACAAACTGACAAACAAATTCACATCCGCATTTATAATATTAGTAAGGATTACGATCGACATATTTTGTGTAATTCTTGATGCGATATTCCTTTTACTCATAACTTAAAGTATTTTAATAATAGCATTGTTTACAATATCGAACAGTTAAGTGTACATTTGTTTTAGATAGCGAATTAACGAGCTGAGCGCAACTAAACAACATAATCTTAATTAATTGTTAGTACAAACAACAAAGGTAATCTAAATGTTACCTATTAGGGTTTGAAAGTTATGTATACAACTCAAGCCGATGTAATGTAAAGCTATAGTCTGAAATTTATTCGACAGGAACTTATTACCTCATTAATACGTTTCAATTCAACCGATTTCTTGTCTATCAGTTTGTTATAAATTTAAAAATCTGTTTTTAATTCCTGTTAAGATTACTAGATCTGTACTAGAATAATTATAGAGTACAAGTGTATGCAAAAAGTAGTAGGTGTACTTTACGCAGTGACCTTAGGAAATGCAATAGAATCTGCTGAATATAACTTGTATAATTACAATAAAGTTGTCAATGTAAATGTTGGAAATCGTCCAATTAAAAAATGTTCTCTATCTAATCAGTATATTATTAAAATAACTGACTCTAATTGCTATCGGTTCAGCTTAGTTTTTAATTTTCATGTATTGTTACTTATTTAAATAACAACAATTGAATATTTGTCTGAAACGTATTTGAATAAACATTGAAAATTATACAGAAATGATTACAAAATAAATATATGCTCTATACATTTAATAAGAATATAAAACTAACGTGTCTGTACGTTTTAGATTTCTACGGAAGAAATTGTTGAACGTGTCTTGGAAAAAGTAATAAAATACATTTCAATCATTTTTAGAAATGTCTGTCTGTTTGTATGAACGTATCACTGCTAAAGTATCAACTTTGTTCACGATACATTATATTTATTGGTTTTATTAAAATCGATTCACTTTATCAGAAGTCATTGTAATTTTAATAACGACGCGACTTAAGTACTAGACAAAAGTAGATAAGTAAATGGACTTCATACATTCAGATGATTTTATTAGTCACAGTTTTTTTAAATTAGGTTCCACGTGAACGGAGTCGCGGGCACAGCTAGTTTTTTTATAAAGGTCTACCGACCGGTTACCATTCAACCCGACACGACGCGACCCCGCGCCGTAATCTCAAAACACCGTAACAGTTGAATGAATAAAAATGGCGTCCACGCTGCGACGCGTGCGCACAGTCGCACATAAATCAATAACGCTTAGGGTTGACAAGTCCTTATAATATTATAATTTAAGTTTAATGTGCAATTTATTCACAGTAGTTTTAATTGTAAATAATTAGCATCTGAACGCCAGAAGAATCTTACGGTAATTACGCACTGATGCATTTCATTTAGTATGGTAAGGAACACGTTGCCGCGTTGTCGTGTCATTGCGTTTGCTTATATCGTGTGCATGAACCATTTAAAACGTCTTTCTAATCTTATTTCGACAATGAGTCATCTCAATCTTCTCAATGAATCGTCTTGCGGTAATTGACAAGCACGGCGAGGCCTTGGCAATCAGTCTCGACATTGCCAAAGTCTTCTCTCCAAGTTTCCGACATACGGTCCTCCCGACAATTCATGCAAATGGATCTCTGGCTTTCTACATGAGCGCAGAATTCGTGTCCTTGTCGGTGGATGAGATTCGCAGCTCATGTCAGCCAATGCTGGAGTTACTCAAGGCTCTGTACTTTCACCTACTCTGTTTCTTCTGCATATCAATGATATGTTGCCTTTAGGCCATATTCATTGCTATGCAGATGATAGCATCGTCCATGAGTGCTATTACAGCAAGCCTTCAACCAAGACGACAGGAACTTGTCATTGAACTCGACCAGTTCTTGTATCTCATATCAACATAGGGAGCGAGTAATTTGGTCAAGTTTAATGCTAAAAAAATACAGGTGTGCACGTTTACCTGCAAAACATCTCCATTTACCCGTCTTCCTGCTCTCCAGAACATCTTGCTCGCAATGCGAGACAGCCTCTATATTCGCAGTGACCTCAATCACAGGGATTACATCAGGAGCGTAATCTCCACTGATTTCGAAGACTGGGAATCCTGAACAGGGTGCGACGGTTTTTCACGTCAGATAAGCTATATCTCCTATATAAGGCACAAGTTCAGCCTTGCGTGGAATATTGTTCGCACCTCTAGGACGGTTCCGCCAAATACCTACTAGATGCCCTGGCCAGGTTACAGAGATGGGCTGTCCGCATTGTTAATGATGCAGACATTACACAGTTTATAGAGCCGCTTCAGTTGCGCAAAGACATTGCCTCACTGAGCGTGTTCTAACTGTCTGTATTATGGCGAGTGTTCTGAAGAGCTATTTAATTCAATCCCTTCCTTCCCTTTTCATAACCGAACCAGGCGCGCTGGGCTTCGGAGCCATAGTTTTACGGTAAATCCTATCTCGGCTCGAACTAAAAAGTTCGCAACTTCTTATCTTTGCCGTAGCGTGAAGCTGTAGAACTATCTCCCGGCCAATGTGTTACCCCCTTTCTATAACATGACGTACTTCAAGCGTAACGTGAAGAGACATTTACGCACGCCGGCATAACAGTGACGACCGGCGAGGGGTAACGTATCTCTGGGTGGGCGCCATTGTTTTTGGATTGTACTGTGCTCACCATCAGGCACAGTGCTGTCACTTTGTTGTGCTATAATAAAAAAAAATCTGATGCATTGCTCTAGAACAATGTACAATTTACACCAGAGCTACTTCTACAGTATAAGGTTGACGAGTTTCAGTATTGTGACATTATTAGTTAAGTAGATTATTATATAAAGAGCAGGATCTACCGACAGCTATTGTTATAATATCGTATTAAACACAAAATAGTTATAGCGAAAGCCACTAGCAATTTACGTATATAATGACTCGCCCTCACACGGAATACTGAAACGAAATGCGATAACGTTATTTTCATAACCATAATCAACATTTCGGTCGTGATTTTATCTGGCCCAAGTGTGTTGATTTTGTTTCGAAAAAACTATCCGCAGTTGGCTGGACGGGACCTTTACAGCATCTCTAGGCTTTTAGGTCAAGTGTCTTTGCACCTCGTTGAGTTATTTATATACACATCAGAAGATAAAATATTATTCTATCTTTATTTCAACTACGATACTGTCTATGATAAAATGTCTCGGTTTGAACTTGCAAAAACTGATTGCCTCAACTAATACACTCATTACATAATAAAGTCCGAATGAACTTAGAAGTTAGTTCTATATTTCCAACCTGAACCTTCATTTTTAATTCTTTCTGAATATTAAATAAATGTGAAAAATGGTAACCCTATATGCATCGCATTACCATAATTGAATATTCCATTGTACGTGCTTAATGCAGTTATCGCAAAACGCAGCGCTTACGTCGCTTTAATGTTGCACCGTCTAACTTTGTAGTATTTACAAAGCGCTACTGCAACTGGAGGGAGCGTAGTATAAAGTTACCTGAGTGCGAAGGGTGCAAAATGCCATCTGTCGACCGAAGGGACAATGCACGGATTTATTGTTGCCAAATGCGCTTACCGGGGTTTGCGGGGATTCGCTTTTTCGCCCGCTATCAAGTTTCCATTAGCTAATTTCGTATCGATTTTCTCTCACGGTGGGAGCTCCACGAGTTTCTCAATTGATGGATCGTTTTTATTCATTTCGAACTGTGAATCGGTGAAGTTATTTCCAATTCAATTTTTATGAACAGAAGCGGGATGTTGCGGGTAATTTCGTTCGTATTGTTTGTAGCTGTGTTAACTCGGTTTTCCTTATTGTAATAGTCCCATAAGCTAGTTATTTGCAGATTCTGGTAGATACGCTCGATAAAAGTGTAAAGGAAGGTTTTCTATATTTTCTCTTTATTTACTTTTTGTTACATATTTATAATTATATAATTTTTACTCTTACATATTATAAAATGCAATGTCTCTATGTATGTATCTTTATTAGTGTGCTTATAACTTGACAATTAGTATATCGGTTTACATAATCCTTCTTTTGTATCAGAGGTTTATTCTCTGATCAAATTCCAGAGTACGATTCGTTACATTATGTAACATATGAGAACAATAGTAAATTAGGTTGATGATTTTTTTCAAATTGGCCTAGCAAGGCCTTAACCGTTTCACGGGACTACGAAATTAAGTCGACACAAAATTGTTACCAGCCAATTGTGTTCCATATTGTACCCAAATCGTTTAATCAATAATAATCAATTAATATCTAATATCTAATTAATATATTAATAATTGTTTAATATTAATCAATATAGTGCAGTCGATAAGTGTTTAGAATATAAATTACTAAACATTTCAAACGAATACATATCTGGATATATAATTAATCGTATACTGTTTAAAAAGCTTCACACCGCCTTCACACAGCGGAACCGTGAGCTAAGATTAGATTATACATAGTTTAGCTTAATAAGTTTTTGAACGTACTAATTTTCTAATTAAAATCATTCTGTTTTCAGCCTAACAGAAAACATAGGTACTGATTTCTAAATCATCAATAGCTTTAACTCATAATGTCGCTAATATCACATTTCACGATGAACGTTCACGAAAGCTACGAAACAATCCATCTCCCTTTACAGTTAAAACAAAACACTTAACAGCATTTAAACTTACTTACATTTATATTAATCGAACGACGTCAAACTAAATTGCTTCAGTCATCAAATATGAGGTCCGACGAGGACAACAGACGCCGTCCCTCCAAACATCTGCATTATCTTACCTCCCTCGAATCAGTCCGCACGAGTATTCGCTAAAGTGCATTTGCTATGCCGTCAAAACTTGCAATTATATAAACGTGACAACTTAAAATGGACCTTATTCTTATATGAATATAGATTTGAGTCCTGTAAATATGTTTTATAACGTTTTAGAATCAGAGAGTAATGGAATGATAACTTCCATTTTGAACGTTCATTCGAAATTGTATGTTGAAAGATTGGTATAAGGTTGATTTTGGTTTGTCAATTAGGTATTAGTACCGAGATAGTACCGTTTAAGCTTAAGAGGGTAGTTCACATGTTGGCGATGCGATTTATCAAATTTTATACGTTGTTACCGCGACATGTGCGCGGACAATTGCTTAGGTGTGCGGAGCGAGGGGCGCAGAATTAAATATGGACCGAGGTGGATAATGGATCGGCTTGCTACCTTCTGGCACGCAATCAACACGCAGATGCGTCTCTGCACATGGGTTTGATTGGATCCGTGGTTTATTGCATGTCATTTAAATTTCTAGACACCTAAGGGGAGCCGTAAAATAGAAATCGTAAATTCTTGCAAGGAAAATCAATTTTGTACCATACCCTTGAATTTGTTCTCATTATTGTCATTCATATTTAATGGTTTTGTTTTATATATTAGTAACTAGGCTCGCATCCTGACACACGGTTTTGTTAATATTTGCTATTTTTTGGGTTATATGAAAATAGATACCTTGCACATATTCTGGGTCGTATCAATTTTCATGGTGATCAGTTGAACAATATAGAAGTAGATGTGTTGTGGTGTCACCTAGTGCCGAGTTACTTATAGTTAGCTCGATAGCATAAAACCTTCCCCATGAAAAATAAAAAACTTTCATTGTGTTCGATATAACGGTGAATAGAGTTTGTAGATTTCAGATATAATGAATTTGTTGTTGATTCATAATATACATTTTTTTATTACAGATAAAAGGAAAAGAAAAATTTATACATTTCAACTGTAATACTAACCTAATAATAAGCCCACCTCATTAAAACTTTTAACTAATAAACATATTATACAAAATGAAAAATCGGTCATAGTTACTCGGTTTTATGTTTTGCGTATCAACTGCTTATGAAGCTATTATGTTGTTCACTCTTGATCGCATAATTATGTTGCTATATGTTCTGATTTTATTTTATCCAATGTTCTCTCATGACACTGTATAAACGTTGTAAATTACTCGTAATAACATTAATAAAGTTATAACCAAAAAACAATTTCAAAGAAATAAGGAAATGGTTAGTATTAATTAATATTATAGTGGACGCTACTTTGCACGTCCGCCTGGAATTGATTGAATACTACTACTACGTCTAACTCCAACAAAAAAATAATCAATATATCATTTATACACATATATATTAATTATACAATAGTTCGATAGCTCACCCGATTGCATCGGAACAGTCAACATCGATCTGAAGATGTTCCGTGAAGGAGCGAAACACGTGTAATCGATTGTCGTGATTACACGTCAATCTGCCACATATTTTAATTAATTATTGATAATTATTATATTTACATTAATTATTTATATATTGTGTAATTAATATATATGTGTATAAGTGATATATTGAGTAATTGATTCGTTTTTTTGTTGCAGTTATACGTAGTAGTATTCAATCAATTCCAGGCGGACGTGCAAAGTAGCGACCACTATAATAATAGGTTACCTATGAAATTGCCGTTCTGCAGTACTGGCCATTTCAAATCAAAATAATTTTTGTTTGGCTAAAAATTTTAATTTCAAATTTATTTTATTTTATAAACATGGAATTCTTTTTCCGAAAGTAGTTCGGAAAAGTTCGGAAAAGAAAGTAATTCGAGTAATTATGGAATATTAGTACCGTCGTGGCAGCAACGCGGCACAAGCGGCACGCAACATCAACGACGGTTTTTTTTTTCGAACTATTGACTAAGCAAGGTCTTAACAGCTTCACCAGACTACTAAGGCGAGCGCTTAAGGCACTCAGCCGATTTTATTTTAGCTCAAGGGTGCGCGGCACACCTCGGCTTTGGTTGTTGCCTGATACATGCAATTCGCGAACTATGTGAGCTAACCTAAGCTAAGTTAACTATTCATACATATATGAGTTGTTGAAACATATATGTGTACCAAGCATACATAACTCAACAACTCAAATGGGTGCCCCACGAACTCAATGATCGCCAGCGTGAAGTACGCGTCGAGACGTGCCTTGCACTGCTCAACAGACACACAAATTAAGGAATTTCGAACCGCATTGTTACCTGCGATGAAAAATGGATTCTGTTTGATAACCGCAAGCGCTCAGCAAGTTGGTTGGATCCTGGTTCAGCACCTAAACAATGCCCTAAACGAAAACGTACCCCTAGAAAAGTAATCGACTGTTTGGTGGTCTAGCGCCGGTGTGATTCATCACAGCTTATTACCAAAGGGGGTGAGCATTACTGCAGATGTGTACTGTGAAGAACTGAACACAGTGATGGAGAAGCTGGCACATCTCCAACCAACATTGGTCAATCGGTCGTCTCCGCTGCTCCTGCACGACAACGCGCGACCTCATACTGAACAGCAGACGGTCTCCAAGTTACAAGAACTGGGGTTGGAAGTTCTCCGTCATCCGCCCTACTCACCAGACCTTGCGCCTACAGACTACTACTTTTACCAGAATTTGGATAACTCCATGGCGGGAAAAAAATTCAATACGCGAGAGGCAGTACAAAATGCCTTTGAAGAATTTGTTGCCTCTCGTCCAGCTGATTTCTTTAAGAAGGGCATCAATAAACTGCCACTGCGTTCGCAAAGATGCAATGATTGCATGGGTGATTACTTCGATTAATACAAATAAAAATTACATGAGAAAAATTCGTTTAAATTTTTTCATACAAAACGGCAATTTCATAGGTTATTAATTAATGATGGATTTCCGCAAAGTAACGCCTTCTTCAATCAAATGGTTAGTATTGTCTGTAATTTAATGAAATGAGCAAACAGAGAAGTGATTTCATTTAAAACTATAAATCCTGTAGATTCCGCAGATTCTAAAGTCTCGTGTGTACGTAATCGCTGTAAATACGGAGAGCAATGTTTACAAACGAGAACCGATAGGGGGGGGGGGGTAGTTAAATAACGTGAACGGTAATGATCGATCATGTATAAGTAGGACTTTATTGCTGTGTCGTCTGCGACACGTGAGCGGGCGCGGGCGGCGAAATTGCACGTGTCAGCCCTGCGCTACCTCGCTCCTATACACGAGTACCGATTGCAAATAAATATTTACTGAAAAAACTTATTGCATTTTTTATTTAATTTGTTAAAAATATAGTCAAATTATACGATTGTTGAAGTGTCGCTAAAGTGGTTTGCTATTTTGCTTGTAGCAACATACTGTAGAGGATAAAATCAATCATTACCAATAAACATAGAAAATTTAAATGTTTCCGAACAAAGTTACGCTTCTGTTTTCAGACACTTTCTAATTTAGTAGGCAAGGAATTTATGACGAAGTTAAATATTATTGTGACAAAATCCTATTCATTTGTGCACTTTTTGAAACGAATGTCCTATTCTTATTAAATTGTTTGAGATATGGTTGTTTACTTTTTCCAAGAACACTGTCAAAATCCTACTATTCAAACAAGTATCCAGTTTAGATGGTATTTATTTCATTTACTTTTGAGATTTCAACGACATTTGACCTATCCCATACATATTCCTAAATTTTATATTTAACTACGTGATTTTGCGATTAAGGTGGATAAAATATTATTATTATTGACCATAACAATTTATACACAGAAAAATAGAAATTACAAAACAGCATTGTAATATACTTGTTGAATGTTTTAAAAATAATCCTAAGTACTCTTCCAAGATACAACTAGATTCAACTCCTATGATAATAAATTATTACTTTATTAGCATTGAACCGTCTGAGTGTTATTGAAAAATAGATAACTGAACAAACATACATTCATATTGATATTAATGTCTTTCTGTGTGTTTTCCTGTTTGTTATAATCACGCAAATGATTTTGATACGGTTAAAGTACTGCTCCCATACGGAGCCGAGACTGGTCGCTTTAAAAATTATATATTACATAAAATTTAAATATTTCATTTAACTTCTTTACTATACAAACGGTATGACATATTATTTTCTTTCAAAAAACCATCATGACATGACTCCAGAAAAATAATTTCTCGCTTTTTGCAAACGTTCCCTGTGCACCTATTCACGTGGGTGATGGATTGCGGCGTCGATTAGGGCCGGCACTGACCTGTTCTTTCATATCTCGCTAATGGCCGCCGCCAGCCGACATCCACCTACCTCAGCCACTGATGCATACATACTAGACATGATATGTTTTAATAAATATAGAAAGTGATAAAAAATCTATTAATATATAACTGTATATTAATAGATTTTATATTTCGTAGCCCGGTGAAGCTGTTAAGGCCTTGCTAGGGTAATAGCGTAGTCAGTACGAGAAAAAAAAAAGATTTTATATTGTTTTACTACTATTATATAACGCTTATAAACGTCAAAACTACATTCATTTCGGCCGAAACACCCAATCAAGGAGAAGAATAAGCAAGAAGCGCGATCGAGTTTATATGTTTAATGTACATATCTATATAATAATACGTGAAGCCTAATACAGAGGGGGTACAGAGACCCCTTTTAAACGGAATTGGGCGAACTGATGAACGTGAAACTTGGCATAGTTAAAGTTTATATGGAGGAGAAGTGCAGAAAGCTATTTATTTTATATAAAATACATTAGAAGTACATTAAATGAATTAAAATATGCATTACTCACACTACTGCATCAATTTTACACAACATATACACATATGTAAATAAAAAAGACATTTTGACATCTGTCAATAAAGGACTTCAAAAAAGGTTGTGGAGGAGGTTGCTATGCTCAACTGTATGTATTATTTTACTCTTACGTTCCAATTACCCTTTTTCATTCTACATTGAACAATGATATTATAACATACCACTATTATTATAATATTTATCCCTTTAAAAAACAATGAACTATGGTCGAATATCGACCACTGGACGCCCACTAGTTCTTATAAAAATACATTATATAGTTACAATCGTTTTAGCAGACGCACAGAGAGGGGTGTTAATCCCAGACGTCATCATCGTTCACATAGTCATCTGCTTCGTAATATGCCTTTTGACATTAAAATTACCTTGAAAGCTTGAATTTACCGTCCGGTAAATGGGTAATGTATCTTGGAATTTTGTTGTAAAACCTAACATTACCTAAAACACTGTTATTGGTGTTGCTGAGTCTAAAACATTCGATGGTTTGTTTGTCTCTGGTCCTAATATTTCAATCATGCCAGTCTTTTATTAAACGAGATCTGGCTATTTAATACGCAAAAATTTACGATAACTCTTCTGTCAAATAAAGTTTTTGAAATACAGCGTAATAAGAGGAAATTAAAAACACATTTCCTACAAATGTAATCACATCAAATAAACACATATCTTTTCCAGTAGGATTTTATAGTGTAGCTCGTACCTGGTTGATGTCGGCTGTCAAATGTACAAGGGTCATTACTTAGCGTATCGCTGCCCGTAATTAAAACGTGTTGAGGTGCAGATGAAACTGCCTTCCTGCTGTTACTGACCGGTGATGTTCCTAACTTTATTTGGGTTCCTTCATTCACAGTAAATATATTACGATATAATATATGTGGCAACACTTCCTTCATATAATGATTATTAAAACATATTACCATTTTTGATTTAAAAAATATTGTGTCTTCTATATCTATATATGTAAAAGTGAATGTTCTACCGTTCTGTCGATCTTTATGAAAATTGATGTGTGTATCTAGACACATATATCTATACGAACATGGAGAATATATTCTTTATACAATCTATTTTGCTAGAGCTATAATTACTTATTATAACAAATAGTAAGAAATAGTAGAAATATGAAATAAAATAATGCATGGAACTATTATAACGACAGGTAGTAATATCTCCGTGTTATACTTTTATGTTTATGAAAAGTTTCTATGTTATTTTATTGAATATTCTAACTTAGCACTTGGTGATAATCTTTTTTATAATTAAGGCAGGATAACGTCCGCCAGGTCAGCTAGTAAGTTATAAATCTAAAAGGTCACAAAAGCTCGTCCAAATAAAATAGGTGTTTTGCGGCCCGATATTTAACTTAGCGGTGTTAGTAATATAAGCTAGATGAGTACGAAATATTTGCGCACAGAGCTCTCAAACACCGAAAATTCACGTAGGATACTAAATTCATTTTTTAATGAACATAGAAAATCTAATATTCTAACAGGAATTACAGTAAATCGGTGTGAAACTATTGGAATTGGTTGAAACCGCACAAGTTGGAAGCATTCCCGGTTTAATCAGTGCGAGGCAGCAGAGGACAGTAAATCAGGTCGTGTCAGTGTTCAGCGGTGTCCGTCGGCTGCTCGTACCTGCTCCCGTTGTGAGACCATCAAACAGTAATTAATCTCTGCTTACCCTCGCCACCCGTACACCCGGCCGGGCCGTGGCACGCCGACACCCCCGCGCGACTGTTTGGCGCCAGACGATTTCAGGTGACCACTGCTTGCCGTGTACCGTTTGCAAATTACTTTCCTTTATATATTAGTTTTACATTGTCAGTTGATACATTTTCAGTGCGGTTGAGGTTTAAGTCAAGAGTAACTGTATTAAACTTGATTTGATAGTATATAAATTCAAAGATTTGTTACAATCAAGAGATCAAGAGATTCAATTATATTTGTTGTTCAATTTTATTCAATGGCTAACTACAAATGTAATTAACGCTTGTGTTGTATTTTGTACTATAATTATATAATGAACTGAATTTATTAATTTTAATATTACACTAAATTATTACTTATTACAATATAGCTGTTAATAAGATGATAATTCTATCAATATTACAAAGGAAAAGCTTGTGACGACAGATGAATAGAAAAACTATTGAATATATTTATATTAAAACTTTACAGTAATATAGTTTATAAATTGTAAATAATAGGTCTTTACCTATGAAATTGCCGTTCTGCAGTACTGGCCATTTCAAATCAAAATGATTTTTGTGTGGCTAAGAATTCTAATTTCCAATTAATTTTATTTAAATACATGGAATTCTTTTTCGAAAAGTAGTCATTTTTTGTTGATTAGTGTTACATTTTCATCGCATTTCAATCTTTTTCGTCATCATGGATACGTTAAAAATTTGAGTAATTATGGAATATGAGTACCGTCGTGACAGCAACGTGGCACAAGTGGCACGCAACATCAACGACGTTTACGGAGCTAACACTACAAACCAACGCACCACCTGTTATTGGTTTGCTTGCTTCCGTTCTGGGATTTTCGACATGAAAATGAACCTCGCCGTCGTCCGAATACTTTGGTCGACAATGACGAATTAAAGGTGATTGTGGAAGCTGATGATACACAATCTACGGCTGAATTAGCAGCAGCTTTCGACGTTAGCGTCAAAAAAATATTGGTCCATTTGCGTCAAATTGGCAAGGTAAAAAAGCTTGACAAATGGGTGCTCCACGAACTCAATGATCGCCAGCGCGAAGTACGCGTCGAGACGTGCCTTGCACTGCTCAACAGACACACAAATGAAGGAATGTTGAACCGCATTGTTACCTGCGATGACAAATGGATTCTGTTTGATAACCGCAAGCGCTCAGCAAGTTGGTTGGATCCTGGTTCAGCACCTAAACAATGCCTTAAACGAAAACTTACCCCTAGAAAAGTGATGGTCACTGTTTGGTGGTCTAGCGCCTGTGTGATTCATCACAGCTTCTTACCAAATGGGGTGAGCATTACTGCAGATGTGTACTATGAAGAACTGAACACAATGATAGAGAAGCTGGCACATCTCCAACCAGCATTGGTCAATCGCTCGTCTCCGTTGATCCTGCACGACAACGCGCGACCTCATACTACACAGCAGACGGTCTCCAAGTTGCAACAACTGGGGTTGGAAGTTATCCGTCAACCACCCTAATCACCAGACCTTGCGCCTACAAACTATTACTTTTTCCAGAATTTGGATAACTCCTTGGCGGGAAAAAAATTCAATACCCGAGAGGCAGTACAAAATGCCTTTGAAGAATTTGTTGCCTCCCGTCCAGCTGATTTCTTTAAGAAGGGCATCAGTAAACCGCCACTGCGTTGGCAAAGATGCATTGATTGCATTCGTTTAAATTCGTTTAAATTTTTTCATACAAAACGGAAATTTCATAGGTAAATACCTAATATATTATTTAAATTGATCAAAACATGACGATAAGTGCCAAGTAAGTTGGAAAAAATCCGGGTATCTTAGAGTCGTCTCAGCGTGCTACATTAACCCTAAGAGTTACAAGAAGTATGTATGGTGTCATTATCGAAAAATTTATAAACGCAGAAAACGTTGCAGGCAGCTGTTACTTACGTTATAACAACAAAAAGTTTTCTTGCTGTCTCGCAACTACCATTGACAAGGTGTAATCACAACAGTGACACGCTTAGCCTATATTTATTAGCTAGTGTATGCCTAGTAACTAAGTGAGGAGGCAGGGCTGTGTAACAAAGAGGGGTCCAACAACTATTTTGCTACATCTCAGTGACTGTATGTCCTGTAGTCCAGAAAATTAGAACCCTTAGATCGGCATTAGATTGCTGACCTCACGCTTTAGATAGATTTCTGCTTACCTTAAGACACAGTGTCGTCACTATACAAATATATTTATTTCTAATTAAGCATGAAACTTTATTCGTATAAGAAACGAAAAAATATTTGGTAGAGGAAAATCTAATGGGCTTGCGTCATCGATGACCTCAACATGCTCGTTACTTGCGCTTGAGCGAGATTAGCGACAGGCTCGTGTACATGTAATATTGATATTTTATATTGAGCTTGTGCAGCCCATCATATGTTTAATTAATTAAAAAACTGTATAAAAAATTATATACCTAGTCTTACCATAAATACTGAAACAAAGAAAAATTTTATTTTCTTTGCAAATAACATTTATTACTTTTACAGTATGTTAGTTTAATACATAAATATAAAACAATTAAAAATATAAAAAGATTATTCGAAGTGGTCTCCATCGGCTGCAATACAGTCCTTTAAACATTGAGGCCAATTATCAATAGAAGTACGCACTCTTTCCATGGGAAAATTCTTCATTGCCAATCGCACTCTTTCCATGGGAAAATTCTTCACTGCCAATTGTACGGATTGTTTTAGGGATTCCAAATTGTCATGGCGTTTAGAGCAAGTCGTACTCTCTAAAACTGACCATAAATCATAATCCAGCGGATTAAGATCGGGACTAGACGACGGCCAGTCTTCAGCTCTGCTGAAGTCCGAAACGTTCGTTTCCAACCAAGACTGCATAGACTGGAGCTTTATGACTCGGCGCCGAGTCTTGCTGGAAGGACCATTCTTGGTTATTGAACATGGTGTTATTAAGGGGCTTCACTACCTTCTCAAGAACGTATCTTGATACACTTGTGCCGATGTTTTGAAACCTTTCTCAAAAAGGTATGACTCAGTCACTCCTTCATAGCCAATACCCCACCAAACCATCACTGAAGTCGGATAGTGCCCACATTGCAATCTGTCGACTAATTAGAAAGCTTCCTTAGAGCTTTGAGCATATATACGGTCATTTTGTTTGTTAAAATGTTGCTCAATTGTATTAATTTTCTCATCCGTAAACAAAATTTTTCTGTGACCTCCCTTTGCGTACCGCTTCAGTAGTTGTTTTAATTTTACCACCCTATTCTTTTTTAAATTATCAGTTAAGAAATGACCAGTACATCTCTTATAGGCTACAAGTCCTAAGTCATCTTTTAAAGTATGCGACATGGTTCTAGGTGCTAACATCATCTTCCGAGATAAAATCTTTTGCGTTCGGACAGGATTTCTTCGGATTCTTTCCCTTACTGCTTTGACCACCTTTTTCGTACGAACACTACGTGGACGGCCAGATCTTTTTCTGTCACAAACAGAGGAGGTCTCATTGTACCTATTAATAGCCCGGTACACAAACATTTTACTAATACCAAGCGTATGGAGAGTTTTAAATATTGCATTTGGCTCCATACCTACTTTGTGTAATGCAATCACAGCGATTCGCTTCTCTTTATCATCCACTCCATTTTAATATCGCAAAATATTGACAATGTATTGGAGCCAAAATGAGAAAACTCAATGAATAATCATATAAAAATGTCAGATTCCAAATTCAAATGTAATATTTTGTTTATTTTTAATTGTAACAATATTTATTGTCAGTTTAAGGAATTATTGCTCTGATGTGAAAATCAAATTAATGTTATAATAGTAAGTTTAATTTACAGCTTATGTGATTTAAATAGTCTATAATAGATTTAAAAATTCAAAAAGAACAGAGTCATTCCATTGTTTTGAGTTTTTACTTCTGTCGGCAACCCTTATGACTGCTTCGACATATTTTTTCTTCTGTCTGTATTATATCACCTATATGTATGTAAGTATATATTGGTTGTGAATAGTGCATAATTTTATAATAAAGGGCCAGGTCTCGACGTCCCCTGTTCATTCGGATAGCTCGGTAATGAATTTCGCCTCCTTGCCACGTCTCCCGGTGCGTCGTGTCCACCCCGTTGAGAATATCTATGGCCGAGTTGCTTTCTCGATTGCCACTTTAATTTTACTACAGTTATACCTTTTATATTTGAAGGTATGTGATAATGTTACTATAAAGTCTTTAATTTCAAATTAAGTTACATCGCTTTTATTATAATAGTAGGTAGCGGTGTTGATAGATATTTTTAAATTATTGGAAAAAATACTATACCTCGATATGGGGAATATACCGATCTTGTATAAAAGTAACAATGACCATTAAGAGATTGTTCTACTACGATGGTCCTATTTCGAAAATGCTAATAACTATAACAACAATAGCTTCTCGAAAATTGTACGCATTACCTTGGTTGATCTAGATATACGACGCGAATTATTATAATAAAGAAATAAGCGTCATCGGGATGTTTTTATACTACATGTCTAATCTATAGTATATAGGACTTATATAGGAAAATAAAAACCTATGTATTAAAATAATTCTTATATATCATATATTATAATATACTGAAAAAGTAAACGTCTTACCTGTCCTATCATTCGTATGAGAAGTGATCGTTCGAATTATATGCTCGACACAACCGATACTCTTGATTGATTATTATTACTGTATGAATCAGGTGCAAGATGGTTTCTTCTACTAGAATTTATTTATTAACATGTAACAGTTTCAGTAAAAGTTCAAACTGATAATAGCTTTTTTGGCGTAAAAACCGAACTGTAGTCATATTTACCTATTTTTGTCTCGTCGGAACTAGGTTTTATTACCACAGTAATAACTAAAAGTAATACAAAAGTCTTAGTTTATGAATAGAAAATAAAATATTTGTAATTGTCGTCATGCTTTCCTTAATATCTTTACGGTATGATCGAGTATGGAATAAAAATATATAATAAAATAATTGAAAAACAGGACATGCTTAAAACATGCGCATGTATTGAACGGAGTGAATTGTAAAAGGAAAGCAATAAGGTTTCGATAACTCGCTCTTCGCACTCCGACCCAATCAAACCGCACTCGAATCACAGCTCGGTGATAACTGCATCAGGGTAGCGGTACAACGAGACCTGACACGGTCTATACATTAAATCTATATATAAATCAGAGACAATAAAACTCTGCAGTACCTTTGTTTGTCAATCTGATTCTCTTTAGTAGTTATTGAAAAAATAATTGAAAACAGTTGTTTTTTACTATTTATAAACATATTTAACGATCCTTACATATATTTATTTCTAGAATATTTATACACTCTTAGACCAAAACTCCGATAATATCGAAACTTGTAAAAAATTATAAAATATGGTCGACATTCAAACACTGAAGGATCACTAGTAAATATTATATTTATTTCACTATCGTTCGTTAGCTCACAATACAGAACACTATATAGAACTCCGACCCTCCGAGCTGTGTTCTGTGCCGCGGCGTGGGCCATACCGCGAATTATCGCGGATGTCCCCGCGCCCCGCGCACAAAGCGCCCTCGATACCCCAGGCAGGCGTCGCCGTCTAAGATGGCCGCTGCCCCCGCCCGTCCTCGACCTCCGCCTCTCATGTCTCGAGAGGCCTTCCCGAACCTGCCGGGCACGTCTCGTGCACCGGCAGCGTCCGTACCCGCGACTAGCGCCCCCCCCCGCCCCTACCGGGCCCCTCAGGCCCCGTGGGCTCCTAAACCCGCGTCCCAGCACACTCCCAAACCTCCGGCGGCTAATCCTTCACAGGATCACCCCGCATACTCCTTTTCCCTATCGAGTATTGACTATACAGGTCAACTACTCATCTTCCACGAGATCTCGGAGATCTCGGCGTACGAAGAGTGCTCTCGTAACCCGCTACTAGGTACCGTCACGGCAATCCATAGATTTCCAGCCATCGCGGCTACACTACAACGACTCGCGCGCGCAGCTGTTAAAAAATAACTAACTCAAATAAGATAGAGTAAATCGCGTATTTACGTCTATCTTCCCCTAAAAATAACCGTCAAACAATAATAATAATTTTTGTTATGTCTATTTTTAGACTTCGGTGCCGTCACCGTTAGTAAATTTAAATTAAATCTTATAAAAAGCGTGTTGCGCCCACGCTTTTGTAATCGATCCCTATTAGCTCCCGCACACTTCACGGTTCTCAATAATATCTTGAGCCTAGGTCGTCCCCGCGCGGAGCCCTCTTGATATTATTTTCGCGATACAGTGACTCACCTACATCACTTGAACAGACATATGAGATCATCTCTCTCACACACGTGCACATATATACACATGGTGGGAGGGTTTTGTTTTTTTTTCCCTCATCGAACTGAATCGAATAGTTTAAGTTCGTTTCAATCCGATATACACGTATTCATTTGTGAATCATGCAATTTCGATTGTATGGTTCACAAATGTATATATGTATGAATAGCTTAGAATAGTTAGCTAGGACAGACGTGTCTTTTTCCAGGAAACAGCCCAAGCCGAGGTGTGCGTGCACCCTTGTGTATGTTACCCAAAACCAAAATCGGCTGAGTGCCCTAAGCGCTCGGCCTTAGTAGTCCGGTGAAGCTGTAAAGACCTTGCCAGGTCAATAGCATAGTCAGTTCGAAAAAAAAAAAAAACTATATAGAATATTATAGTTAACATATAAGAGATCTTTTTTGGGAATTTAACAATAATTATAAGATATACTAATTACATAAACTTAATTAGTTTGACTAGATAATCAGATTTAATTCGCGGTACTATATGCAAGGCAACAGACCGAACCGAAGTTCGTCCACTTTGATACCCATGCGTTAATTATTTAATTCCACTTAAAAACCTTCTATGCTCGCTGCAAAACCTGATGTAGTTGAGTAGGATCCTTCAGGCAACCAGTGTTATTCAGTTAGTTTAAAAATAAACGCTTAATTGTACTTGGAAAGTGTTATGTAGTTTATATTCAATAATTAACAAATGATATGTATGATTTTTGTAGGTGGTAGAGCCACGCGGAAGCTATTACTGGTTTCAGCATGAATGGATCAGCTCGCCCGGGATAATGTACCACCTTCTCAAGGAAAACCGACGCGATGTAAAGTAACAGTGCTTCGTTTGGTCAGTGAGAGCGCCGGATACCCACCTCCCCTCCCCTCCCCCTTGCCCACTCCTCCCTCTCCCAAACACAGGATGGCAACGCACTTGCGAATCTCCTGGTGTTGCAAGTGTCTATGGACGGTGGTGATCACTTAACATCAGGTGACCCACCTATTCGTTTGCCTCCTATGATATAAAAAAATAATTGTAAACAAGTTCAAATTATAGGTATTTAAAACCATGTACACAAATGTTTTTCGCCAAACTCTAACCTTCAGTAATGCAAGAAGTAGAAATACACACGTATAACGCACTAACGTTTTCAATGCCAATCCCTTTATAGGTTTTGTCACTTAAAACATTATTATATTTTTTGAACAAAGATCATAGGAATTTTAAATATGTAATTTTACTACAACGATTCATTCTGTTGTTCTTATTTTACCCGTATAAACTATTTAAGAATGCCCAACTTGAAAGGTTCTATTTGAAATATATATGAATACATTCGAAAAATGATTAGAAATCAGGTTGACATCAAATAGCTTATTGTACCACAAGCCTAATACCAAACTAAAGCAGTTTTCATATCGGTTCGCAATACTGCGTCTCGGTAGGAATGATTTATCGAGTGTTCGCCGGACATATAGCGCTCGCTTTGCCGCCAGATGTCGGGGAGGTGCATCTGCTGTTCAGCGTATCTGCTGACGACTTTATTATACTCTCGACATGGAAAATTCTTTCGTAACATGAATATTTCACCAGCCACTTCCTAAAGTTTAATGCTTCGTAATATATGTAAAACACTGTGAACTGTCCACAATACAAAAACTTCTGGATGGTCTACTTGTAATAGAAATTTCAGTTAAATTATTTATTAAGTCGTAACTCTGTTGACGTATTTGTTTACTACATCCTGCTTAAAGTCTAAGTAAAAACTGTTGTTGCCACAAATACTGTCTAATGGCCGTTCGTTTTATTATTATTTTAGAATCAATGTTTAGTTACTTATGTAAGCTTAAACAAAATCTTTGTAACAAACGACTGCAGCGTAGAAAGCCTGAGCCGTGTGGCTTGGCATTTTGCTAGCATAGGCATTCAATGTTCGGCCGTTTCCGTAGAACCTTGGTTATTTTTAGACGGCTAACCAATACTCGCGCATTATTACTTCATTCTCGCTTAGTGTGCTTTCGCTTTCTGATTTACAATTTTTTTTAAATCTTCTCAGCTTTTAAGCTTTCGCTTTCAATAAATATATTATAAAATGCCATTATCATATCATTTTTTTTATCTTACTGGTAGTTTCAGAGATCAGTGCAACTAAACAAATTAAAAAAACTAGCGGTTCCGGCAGACGTTTTCCTGTCTTGATAATAAAAAAATCCTAAAAGTCAACCGCAGCGCCACCTATTGGTTCTAATTGTAAACCTAAACCATTCTTGAATTTATCTGAATGCAAAAAAAAATCACGAACATCTGTACAGCCGTTTAGGAGGAGTTCAGTCACATACATACGGAAGAATTATATATATATATATTTTGATTAATATTAGTCTGAATAACAATAGAATATCATCAAGATCTCCTATGACCTGTTCTGACTAAAGATGGGCGACAATCGGACGCGGCACGCGTGCACTATCCCGCGCAATAAACTACCGACACGGGACGGCTACGATATGAATACATTCCTGCACACCCCGGGGTTATTATCTGTTAGGTATGAACTCAAGACGTGCCACAACCGTTTCTCATATTACATCTCGAACCTTCGATGTACTGGTTTGACTAGAAAAGTTTACATTCTCAAAACACTCGAGAGGGAATGTCGACAAAAAGAATTTGATAAAAATCAGTTACTTCGCTGTATTCTTCAAAAACAAAGTTTAATTTGTGAAAATAATATACGAAATGTTGAAAAAATAATTTCGCTTTTTAATGCGAATTACGAACATGAATAAAGCGTTTGCATAAGAATCTTGTTTCCTTTTATTGACATAAAACATAATAAAGTGACCTTGTGATATTAGAGCTCTTCAACATGTCTCTGACCACTTAAGCCGAGTCTCATTTTTACATATAGCCCCTAGATAAATTATATTAAATGGACTACGTGAAATATGAACGAATATCATACAATACATGAGAAGATAGTCTGTGTGTCAGTGACTTCAGAATGACGATAGGTGCCGCTGTGACAGTGGAGGTGTAAGCACATTGCGCACATGCCATGTCATAACACAAAATGTCATCGTAGCCTAGTATTTATAGTTCTGATAACGAGTTTAATCCCAATTTACGTAGAACTGTAAGTAAATAAATCAATTATCGTAGAGTTTGGCAGAACGTTTGATTGTGTATAAGCGGAAATAATTACTCATAAAATGGCAGTCTTAGAATGTGTAATTTAAGTAAAAGTTTTTTTTTTCAAAATTCCTTCAAAGCGTAATCACTACATATTTATTATAAAACAACATCCTCTGCCACGTCTGTCTGTCTGTCTGTTCTCGATAATCTCATAAAGTACTGAACAGATTGTGATGCAGTTTTCCCCAGTACATAAAGTGATTCATGAGGAAGGTTTAGATGTATAATTTGTCAAGGTTTTTTATAATCAGGGCGGGATAAAGTCCGCCGGGCTCGCTAGTGCTTTATAATAAGATTGAAAACATGGATACGATTTTTTTTATTTTACCAAATATAATATCTCTTATTCCCTTAAAACACATTTAAGTAATTGATAAATGTAGCTTGGGGTAACTGGTGTTGATTGTGCCCAAAGCTTAAACATGCTATTCGTATGCAAGATCGAGGGCGTCCCGAACGAACATGTCTTTATTTGAACCATACACTGATGCTATGAATTTAGCTAAGTGCTGGTATTATGGATTGCTCCGTATTTTTATATACATAATATACCTACATGTTACATACAAGTGATTTTGTTAATATTATAACAATTTTGTTACCACAGAGCTTACTATACTTTGAAGTCTGCTGTCGATGAATAGCTTGATAAAAGTGACTCATCATCATCATTACCCTTATCCCACCTAAGTAGGGTTGGCAGAACATGTTTTCTTTTTCCACTCTCTCCTGTCAAATGTCATCTCAGTGTTCACACCTTTTAAGCACATATCATTTTTCACACTGTCCATCGATACCTTTTTCGTTCGGGGTTTTCTTGTTAAAAGTGACTATAAAAACTATAATAAATTCACCACACCAATGTCGGTATGTGGTCGACCACACACCTGATCGTGAGTAGCGTGGCTACTGGGAGTCAATTGTATTCACATTTCGGTTTTTCTCTTTGATTCTCGATTTGGTTGGGTGACTAACTGTGCTGCACCCACTGCCGCGCCCGCACTATTATTTTGTGACCTGCAATTTGTATGATAATTATTTTGATCGTAAGCGTCATAGCGTAATCTTAGCGCATAAAAAGAAACAAAAAGAAACCATTAATATCTGGAACTTTATTATAATTTTATATAGTATAAACAATATAGCATAATGTACTCAATAAGTATAAGCGTTATTCTAGAAAAGGAAAGCAAGTTTCTTGACAATACATTTTCAGTACATAGATGGCATTGTTTTAACAATTAATAGAATATAGAAAAAGAAAACAGTTTTTATTGTTGAATAACATCACGACCACAAGACAAATTAAGGAAACATAAATATAGTTCATTAAAAATGTCCAACAATAACACCCCCATTCAGCTACATGCTCTAGTACAACTGAGTGGTACTACAGCGCTGGTTTTCAACGGGGGGATATACCAGTACGGACGTGTAAATGCAAAAAATCAATTCCTCGAAAATATACGGATAATTCTGCACTTAAATAGTTAAAATATTTAACATATAATTATCCTTAATTGTTCTATGTTTACACGTAATACGTACGAAGTTCAGACGAAACTGCCTTTCGCTATTACGGGCTAGTAATTAGAGCATACCGAACCGGCACTAACTGGCAAACTTCACATCCTATTTCGAGTTTTAACTGGACGTCGTTACTATCCGGTCTGATACTGTGAAGGTATGAGAATGTTATAACGGAACTGTAAGTAGCTAATGACTTGTATGGTGCAAGGAACTGGCCGATGCCGGTGGGGACACACCGACATACATCACCCGCCCTGACTGATAACCGTATTTAGTGACTCTGTAGTCTAACACATGGCAGGAGAGCGAGTACATGAAGTTTTCTATCAAATATATATAGTATTCTTATAAGATTTTCCTACCTATAATTATCTATTATAAATTTCAATAAATAAGTTGGTACCACTTTTTTATTATTATTCTGCAAGCTCTAAGTTCGTACCTTTTTTCTGGTTTCTTTTATTATATTTATCATGTAAATTTTTTTTTATGTGAGAAAACATTATTATTATTTTATTTAACTGTTATACTTCCGAATTTAAATTGAGATTGTTGCCATTTTGAAGAGTTATCATTTTTATTATCATATTTAAATTATAATTCATTATCAATTATCATCTTTTAAATTATAATTCACAATGTCCCAGTCGTCAGTCACGTTGGTATAGTAGACGCAGGTGTTGGTATGTCCTGGATATTACTACTATAGCATGTGAAACGCTATCGTGGATGTGCATCCTTCTGCCTTTTGTTTTTATTATCTTTTTTTTTATTGTAGCACGGCAAAGTGACTGTACTATACCTGGTGGTAAGCACAGTACAATCCAAAAACAATGGCGACCACCGAGAGACACACTATCCATCGCCGGTCGCCGCTGTCATGCCGGCCTGCGAAAAGCTGGATATGCACAGGCTGATGCCGAAACGCGACCCACAGAAGCGAATCACTCTGACGGGCTTTTTCGCCATATACATGGTGGTTGCGACCCAGTCAGGCTGTAAAACCCTACCACCCCGCTTTCGCCATTGCCTCGTTCGTTAGTCAGCAGGATGCACCACGTTTGGGTATCTCAACGCAGATTGGGTATCTCAACTCTTATGATGTTATTCGACACACCTTACACCCCAAAGTTTTGTTTTGTTTTCAGGATCACCACCGATTTGAAGGTCAATCCTTGGGATTCGTGGACTGTTAGGACCCGCGATCCTTCCCCTGCTCCGTAGTCCTTGTTTACCTTCTGTACCACTTAGGACTATATCGAGTTATCTAATGATCTATTTGTGCTGTCCAGAGAAATCATTTAGAGGTTTAAATACAGTAATATCATCACTACTAAGAGAATGAAGATCAAGGTGATGTTCCCGTAGTCGAAGCCATACTTGTAACATTCATTAACCTTGGTTAAAAATGGTAAACTAAATGCTAGTACGCTGCTTAAGCATGAGGAATGAGATACCACTCTGAATAACTTCCTAGATAGTAAATGTTTATTCAGCTTATTTAAACAGATGATATGGCCGAATATGGAAATTTGCTAACTCTTAGAATACGGTTCAAAAACTGTGTTTTTTTCAAAGTGACACTCCTTATGGCACGGTAGGGTAAAATTTTCGTTATGCGTTAAACATAAGCTAGGATGCATTTGTCTAGGGACTGTGTAGGTAGGTAGGTTTGGTAGGGTTAGGAATTGTAGGGTGGGGGAATGGGGGGAAGCTGGTTAGGTAACCTCTAGCTTACCTAATTACTTTGTGGGTAGGGAAGTATAGGGGATAGGTCGGCGTAGGGTTATGTAAATAGGTAGGATAGGGTTAGGATCGAGGGTTGGGGGAGGGGAGATAGGGTAGTTTAGGACGGAGTGAACCTAGGGAAGGCTATGGCGGATGGTGGAGCGGCGATGGAGCGGTTATCCTCTTTGTTGCTAGCTGAACCCGGGGGGAAGGGGCGGGGGTCCCGACTTCCCATTGCACTAGTTCGGCGGGCTGGGAGGCACTCTCGCATCCCGGCTGCACTCTCCCTATCCTGTGTAGAGCAAAACTTTCCAGCTCTTGATCTGCGCGTCCGCCGCCTTTCTCTTGTAATCCTCGAGAGCGATCAGGTAATCTTCGACGACATAAGGGCTGCGCACCGAAGCCTCCACTTCCTTCGCGCTACCTCCCGTTTGAGTCGGTCAAGTTCCAGCGTCCACCAAGGGGCTTTTCCCCCACCTGCTTTGGGGACAACCTGAGAACAGATATACTGAGAGACTGAGATACTGAACTTTTATATATATATATATATATGGTGTAGGTTTCAGAAACTAATATATACACATGTGTAAAAGATAATAAAAAATAATCCAGAATATCCGCTGTAAGCTAATGTTTTCGAGCGGTCGTGTTACCGAGCCTAGAGGCCGGCGGAAAAAGGCCCTCTTTACCTTCCACTAAAACTAGTAAATAGTCGGATTAACTCATCGCATAAATCAAGAGGACTCCATCCGCAGCGGAACTAACTTGCAACGGATAACAATCTCAGTAGATTGAACCTGGGACTTTGCTCGATGAGGAAAATTCACGGATAACATATCACCATTACATAGTTTGGAAACGATTAATGTTTTTGAAATAACTTTTATTTTCGTTTATGGCTGTTATTATATTTTGGGTAAGGAAAGGGCAGTAAAATTTGAGTGAATGAATACTCTATTGCACTTTTGGGTTTGTAGGTACACTAGCGAGCTTAATGCTACAAGGCATTTTCTTCCAGCTAACCAGCGGTATTGTTATCAATCAACAGGTTTTTTTAGGTAGGTATATACAAGAAACAATAGAAAAAGGATAAATAAATATACCTATAACATAAATATATACATACACATATAGACACACATACGAATAACAATGACGAAATTTATATGGCAAATGGAATTTCTAACAATTAGCTTTCGAATTTACGATACTTGGCGATTTTAAATATAATTAAAAAAACATAAATATTACATACATTAACATCGCATTTTCTACTCGTACAAACAACAAGAATTTGAGCAGATCTCATTCCAAGATGATTGTTTTTTTCTTCGTACACACGGGAGCCACCCCACAGTCCTAATAATGCTCGTTAATTAGAAGGAGTTTTATTATGCCCAATTTGTAACAAATACCTGGCTGATTGCGGGGGCTTTGAATAAGGCGATTTGCTTTTTAATACTTTCCATGAGGGAACGGTACAATATTGTTTGCCATAATTGTTATTTTAATGTAATTTATCTTATAGTAAAGTTATGTAACATTAAATAAATTTGGCGAGTGGTGTGGGTCTAGCTAGATCAGCAGAGTAAACACTGCAAAACTGAGAGCGAGATGTTGGGAATAGATAATGACCCATATCCTGGTTATTACTAGTATAATATATATACAATTTGATTGATGAAGGCGTGACTTTGTGGAAATCCATAATTAAATATTATGGTGGACGTTATTTTGCACTTCCTACTGGAATGGATTGGCTGCTACCACGTGCCATTGCAACAAAAAATGTTTTATTTGAAAAAGTTAAATCTGATACTGGTTATAGAAAGAGCGACATGTTAGTAGTCAAAACAATAAAAAGAATTAAAAACGCGTCGTTGGTTGACGGTTGAACCTGACGTCGTTTCACACTGTCGGTATGTCACTGTGTAATATGTATGTAACTGTAAAAAAAATATATTAAAATTTATACGCACGTTTTTAATTCTCTTTGTTGTTTTAGTTGCTAATATTTCCCTCTTTTTATTACTAGTTTCAAATTTAACTTTCGCAGGTACAAATAAAATGAAACGTTTTGTGTTGCAGTGAGATGTGGTAGCGACCAGTCAATTTCTGGCGAAAGTGCAAAATAACGTCCACTATAGTATATACATACAACTTATACGTGCAAATAAATTAATATAGTTGAATCAATACTTAAATTCCTTCAATCGGTGCTTCAATCTATTTAGAAACGTGAGATTATCAAAACATTTCGTGACTATTATTACCACTAGATATATAGAGTACAGTATGTTGAACAACCCAACTACTAAAAAAGTTGATCCCCTCATTGAGAGGCCAGTTTACCTGTTCATTAAAATGTGTTGAGTATGTCAGCACTCGTATATTTTAAATTTGAATTGATCAAAAATACTCCGAGTACTCAAAAAATATATTAATTTATTTATGGAGCAGTGTTATCGTTAATGTCGAGAAGCACTGAATAAACTATATTAAAGAGAACGCAACTAGCCATAAATAAACAGTTAAAGCGTAACTAGGTGATTCAGCGCAAACGGTTCCCACGTCTGCGCGTGGGCAATTGCTTGAATTGTTCGGTATGCGAGCTCCTGTTGACCCACGCTATATACTTAATTGTCCACTACCTAACTTTTAGAAAACTGTGGAGTTGCTTTATTTAATTTATCTACAGTTACACAATGTAAAAGAGTACACATTTTACATACCAATGTTAAAAACAATTGAAACTCATTTTAACCAGAATTTTGATTATCGAAAATTGCAATTGGTTGTATTATACGGCTCGTATCTAACTATATAACTTCCAGTGTGCGTATAATCGAAAATTTATCACAGTGGTTCTTGTGTAAGAGTCAGTATGCTTATATTAGGTTCTTACTTTGCTTACTTTCATAACTTAATGTCTTAGTTTGGGCAAGAGATCAAAGTAGTTATAGAACTAGAGCTTCGAAGTATATGTTATGTACTCATCGGCATGCTACCACCTCATTTCGAGTTAGTTTTAGATTCGCTGCTACTAGATGCTGGAACGACCTGCCCCCTGCAATGCGCAATCTCAAGGCGGAACACAAATTTAAAATTCATTATAAAAAGTTTTTATTAGTATCACAATGTATGTAAATTAAAGGTTTTGCATCTAATTTTTGTTGGATATATATTTGAGTCACACCTGCAATTGCTTCTCTTATATGTTGTTTTATTTATCCTACTAATTTTATTTATTTCCCCTGTATGTACAATCGTATTATTTACGTTATTCGTTTTCGCTATATATATTATATTTCATAATTTTAATTGATATCGGTCCGTGACTTGCATTCGGTTAGGTTAGGGTTCTGGGTTCACTGGGTTGCTGAAAATCATCTCTAAGTGCTTCTTAACACTTTAGCATATGCTGAGCTGGATTCCATTTCGCTTAATTAATGCTGCGACGTGCATATTTTATCCACTCTTGTATATTTTGTAAATAATGCATTATGAATAAAATATTTCTTTCTTTCTTTCTTATGGTATTTTATTGTTGTCGAGGGCAGTCGAGGTAGATATAATATGGTATATATTATAAAAACGAGTAGCTTGAGCAATTTACTCGCCTATCACTAAATAATCAAGTTTCAAGAATATATTATCTTAACTTTGCCTTCCCAATACATCGTTGTTAATTTTATGTTAGTTCGCAATCAATTAGATGAGCTACATTTAGTAACCAACCTGTATAATTTTGATACCAAAAAAAAGTACGAATTATCCATTCTATATTTTATACTTAGTAAGAAAACTTGTTTTTACGTAAAACACCGTTATCGATTTACCGGACAAGACGTAAAATCATCTGTCAAATTTTACTTTCAAAAATTATTGTAGAGTGAGATCATTACGAGAATGATTATGATGTCTGAACATTACATCAGCTAAAAATGACCGTGACTATAATTACTTGTCCAGTTGTAATAAAGAATCTAAAATAAAAGTACGTTAAACCTGATCGTGTTTATTGCTGGTTCTTCTCATTACATAGGTTGAATAAGGTATTCTTGATTTGATTTTTTGATATTTGTCTATTGAAGTTCCCGAAATTAGGTATTTTTATCAGGCGCGTTGTAACTTCTCCGAGCTAGAGAGTTTATAACACATACGGAATATATTTTAATATATTGTATAGAGTCAAAGGCAGGTCCATGTATGTAGTGTCCAGCTACAAGAAACCGCCGTGCCAGATACAGAGCCGCGCTGCTTGTCGCGTGTGTTGACTCACGCATTATGATCCATCGTGTCTCAACATCACTAATAAACCGTTAATAATTGGACTACAGGCTCGTGGAACTGAAGGCAGTTTCTTTCAGTCTAGTAGCTTGGTAGATCTAGAACAAATTTCAATGAACCTTTTTTTATATAAATATATTACGTTTTCTTCCATCTTCCATCCATGTAATCCAAATGGATTCTGATCATCCGAGTAGGGGTTGTAGCATTATTCGTTAAATCACTTGCTGAGATGTGAAGATAAAATTATAATGTTTATAATATGTGAAGATAAAATTATAATTTTTACCTAAACGGGAATATCTAATCATTGTTGTTTTTTGGTACAAATAAAAATATAACCACATTACAACGCTTCAAATATAATCTGTATATTTTTTTGAAAAATACATACGATGCTGATAATTATTCGGTATTGATTACTTTATAACGATAAATGGGGATTTTTCAGACGTGTGAAATTTGAAGTTTCATTCCCACTAATAAGAATCATACTTTTTCATTACCAAGAATATTTAGAAAGGAAGAATTGATGAAAAATCTTTAAACATGAAATTACCGATAAATTTACAGTCGCCATGTTGTCGAAAGGTGCGCACGAGTCGGTCATTGCCCCTATATCAATTAATACGAGTGGTTGAGACGTTGGCGTCGGCGTCGGCTCACTAAGTGGGTGTCACTGCATCTATTAGAATGCATTTATTATGTCGACTTATTTGTTACTTACGAAACGCTCGGGGCATGTGTTGGAGATTGAATTACTGATTGTTAAGAGTTATGAAGTGGAACATGATGCTACAGTGTTAGAATCAATTAGACATACATTGTGTAATAGAGGTATTTCTGCCTCCTCTTAGGTGATTTTTTATCTTTTGGCATAACTTTTAGAGATGTGTATCTTTTCAGAGTTACAGTTCAACAATGATCCTATTTATTAGGAATACTATTATAGTATTTATTGTACTGTTGTAGTAGTAATTATTGTTCTTTCGTGTAAGTATAATTCCAAAAAATCTAGTACTAAACTTAATAACATTTGGAATTGGACTATGCTTGAAACTTCGAATTAATTTCAATGAAAATGTACGAAAAATATAGGTTAAAACTAATAAACATAGTTAAAACTATAACTCTTTTTAATTTTTCGAATTATGTCAATTCGCTATAAATATGGAAGACGTGGGTGAATATTTTCTAGCCTTTTTACTTCTGGTTTTATAAGTAGATACATAAACTATGTAGAGACAGGAGTGTAACGCACTGGCAGCACCTAACAAACACATTAATTACTGGGTATGTACATTAACAGATGTGTCGAGCAACCAGCCTACCGGTACGTTGCGTTGCGTCGCGACCGGCTAATGAACGCGCGATGTGATTCACAGGCGCATATGCGACCTCGATACCGTTCCCATAGACTTGGCAATGTGATACAGAGCGGACATGCTACTACACCCCCGGGAGCTTTATACAAGATTAATCAACCGCAACCTCATACGATTCGTATAGTCGATCTGGACATAAGATGTTGTTTTTATAATAAAAAAGAATAGTTAAGACACGTTAACATTATTCAGGAAAACTAAATATTTTTTCTATGTAAAGAATTTTTAACAAATTAGTTTTAATCAGTCCTTCTGAGTATAATAAAAGCTCCCAAGTACGGTACCAATACCTATACCAATTCGGTATATATAATATAAAAAATGAAATAGTAAATAGGACGAAAAGTTTTCCTAATGATTTTGTACAATGGGAAGCGTAACGTATAAAAGGATAACAAGTTTGCAAATCCCAACATGTATCTATATTGTAATAAAATGCAGTAAAGTAATAGGGTCGAAAATAGCTACTGCATAGCCGCGGGAAGTTGCAAATATTATCCTAAATTAGTTTTCATCAAAGAGAAATGCGTAACAGAAGTGTATATAAATTCGGTATATAATACAAACATTATCCTATCTATAATCAGCAATATATAATCTATGAGAAATGGTGCGGCGTGAGAACAGTACACACATGTCGAGTACACACACTCGTTCTTTTATTGGCGGTACACAACCTATGTGCTTTTTAATTACCTCGTCTTCATATGTAGGTATTAATTAATGGTCTACGCTACACCAGTGGACATTGTTTTATTCTGTTTTGAGTGGGCCACTTACGTCACTCGTAGGAATAACGACTTTATAACATCGTTCTTTTGTTTTTTGGTCCATATGATTTATTTCGTACAATTAGTGTTGTTTTCCAGTTTAACGAGCTTGGAGAATAATAAGACTCATTTAGTAAGAATTTATAAATTTAAATTATTTAAATAGTTGAATAATGTAATTAAGTTCACTCACATAATTCTAATTGTATTGTGGTGTTAGCCATGTGCCGGTCTCGTGTATACAGCCTAGTTTTATTCATTACATAATCTGTAGAATCCATTATTTTAAGTTAAATAAGAAATATTAGATTTTAATATTTGAGTTTCAATCATAACTGGTGTCAGTTTTTTTATGTCATTTGTGGCAAACGAACAGGTGGGTCACCTGATGTTAAGTGATCACCACCGTCCATGGACACTAACAACACCAGAGGAGTTGCAAGTGCGTTGCCACCCTTTGGCGAGAAAGGTTAGGGGAAGGAGAGGGAGAGGAGAGAGGAGAGGGCAGGGGAGGTGGGCCTCCGGCGCTCTCACTGACCGAAGGAAACGCAACAATACAAGCACTGTTACTTCACGTCGGTTTTCTATGAGAGGGTGGCACTACCCCGGACGAGCCGACCCATTCACGCTGAAACCAATAATAACTTCGCCGTGACTCTACCACCTACCAGTCTTTTTTTAAGATTTTTTAAAGGTATTCTTCTACTTCTACAGTATCAGTTGAGGTATGCTATAACGTTCCCGTGTATAAAACACAAAGGAAGACAAATTGAACGTTATATTCGTGTATTTTATAGTGGATATCTATCACAATATTTATAAAAAAAAATGTGCAAGCAGAACTATAGATCTATTAATATAGATGAAAAATAGCTTAAGTTCTTATACGGGTATTAGAAAACTTCTGTGACAAGTTTTATTGCGGTTGGTCTAGATTCTAGACTCTAGAAGTTTAGTCTTGAAAATATAACGAACTAGCTTCTGCCCGCGACTCTGTCCGCGTGGAATAGTTACTTTGTGCTAATGGTAACAGGCAGCGGAATCTCTCAAAAGGAAGAAAACCCCGATTTTGAAATATTCTTAATAGGTGCTCCGCTCCTATTGGTCTTACCGTAATGATATATTGCCTATAATAGCCTTCCTAGGTAAATGAGCTATCTAACACTGAATTTTTCAAATGACTAAAGTATTCAAATCGGACCCGTAGTTTCTGAGATTAGCGCGTTCAAGAAAACAAACTCATTAGCTTTAGAATATTAATTATAGATGAACAGATAGACATAGTTATTTTCGAACTCATAATATTGGTTTAAATGACATAAAGCTTGTACTTGTAGCTTGTATTAAAATAACTTAAATATGAATTTAAATACGGCTATTTCACGCACTTATTGCTGTTAACTCTATCAGAAAAATAAATCAAGGTGATCCAATCGAAAGAGCGTCTCGTCACGACCCAAATTAAAATTGAAAAGGTATGACATCAGCGCGGACAAACCGACAGCCGGTTGTTTGTTTCGCATGAAATACAAGCGATTAGTCAACGGCGCCCGAACTAGACGGAACATTTACCTACATCATATATTGTTCTAAATTAATTCCTAATACTCAATGTGGCTTTGACGTCATCTCTTATTATACATTGTTACCATTTGATCGTATTTCTAAAGGTGATTATACTCCATGATGCGCTGCAACTAGAACGTCACTTTAAATACTTACTAGTTCTTAACTTGAACATAGTAGCTGACCAAATAAGTATAACAATAAACCTACTAATCAACTACATTTTGTATTAAAATGTTAACAATATTTGCAGTTTAGGCAACTTTGCTTTTATGATAAGCTTATGCAATATTTTTATTGAATGTTCATTCTATTTGCTATTTGTCCGTGAATTATTTTTATATTAGTTGTAATGCGAATTGAACTGTAAATAGATAACATAATGTTGGAAAAACACACATCAAAAAAGTCTAAGCAACATGCGTGATATTACAAATTTTACCATTTGTATTAATTAATTTCTAAGTATTTACTCAAACAAAGTGCGTAGGTAAGTGTTATTTGTTTAAAATAAAACTCCGACGTCCGTTCACTTAAAGCGTTTATTCCGACTAACTCTATTGTACACAGCGCATATCGAAGAACAACGCTAACCTATATTTATAACTAACATCCCTCCACCAATAATATCGAGATACAACTATGTACTAAAATATATGTGTATTCTACATAAAGCGTTTATAATCCACGCGTTCTAGAGGTCTAAGGGGTCGTTTACTTGTAACCTGATCTGGGCATTGCGGTACGTTATCCACTTCGACAGTGCTGCTGCAGTCTGGATGTTCACTCTCGGCCGCAGTCAATGTATTTTCACCGACAGCAGAGCTAATCTGGATACTGGCACCGCTATCCGCTTCCGTGTCTCCCCTACCAGAGAAAACCACGTTCGGCATGATGTCAGCGGCGTGAGCTGTTTCACAATTAGGGTGGTCATTTGTTGGCTGCACTTCCTTCTTCCTATCCGGACTTTCTCCCTTAAATTCATATATCTGATCCCTGTGTCTTTTTACAATAGTGTTATCACCAAGCATTTTAATAAAGTACATACTTTTCTCCACTTTCTTTACTATTTCCCCCTTTTCCCAGTTTTTAAACTTATTCATATAAATTTTTACTAAAACTATCTGTCCAATCGTAAAGTCTATTTTTCTTTTTCCACGATAGTACTTAACCTGTAAAGATTGCTTCTTTTTTACATCATCAGGTAGTATTTGTTTGGATAATGACAACGGGGTCGGGCGTAAAAAATCTAGTCTACAGCGTAGTTTTCTACCGAATAGAACCTCAGCAGGAGAAATGTTCGTAGAAGAATGTTCTGAATTCCGATAATTAAATAAAAACTCATTTAATTTTACGTTAATATCTTCTTTATTACTACCAGCTAACATGATAGATTTTAACGCTCTTTTTATAATTTTAACGTAGCTCTCTGCTTGCCCATTACTAGCTGGATGATAAATTGGAGAAGTTACGTGATTGATACCATTATCAGAACAAAATTTCGAGAATTCGGTTGAAACAAAGTATGTGCCGTTATCAGTGCAAATAGAATTAATTAACCCAAATCTCGCCATCACTTCACAAAGTTTTTCTATAATTATTCTAGATCCATGCCCGCCACTAACATCAAAAACTTCTACCCACTTAGAATACGCGTCTACTACAACTAAATAAGTTTTAGTGTTTAGAGGCCCCAACAGATCAACATGTACCCTTTGCCATGGCTCGGCCGGGTAAGGCCACGGTGTCAGCGGGGCTCGAGGCGGGGCGGGGCGTAGTTGTGTACAGATATCACAAGTTGCCACAACTTTTTCTATATCTACTGTGAGACCAGGCCACCAGAAACGAGAACGCGCTTCTGCCTTCATTTTAGCTATCCCTAAATGCCCCCTGTGTATTTCTTTTATAACAGTATTTCTCAAAACTTCCGGAATCACTAACTTTGTACCTCTTAATAAGCATTTCTCCTCCACCGCTAGTTCAAAACGACAATTGAAGAATTGTTTCAAATGAATATTATTTACTTTTAGAGGCCAACCACTTAATACATACTTAACGACCTGTGACAAAATACAATCGGCCTCAGTTTCAATTTTAATCTTAGAAAGTGTTAGCGGTTGAGTTTCAGGCCGCCATACAAAATTAATATAAGTAGCAAGATCGGGTCGCGCAGTGTTCGCGTCCACGTCGGTACATTTATAATTTATTGTTTTTACATCACCGTTTGCGAAGCACTTGACGCGACTATTTTCATGTTGTTTACTACTTTCATATTGTAATGCTTTCGACTTCGATACCACGGATCGACTAAGATAATCAGCTGAATTTGGAGCGCTATTAACATATACTATCCCTAAGTGAAATTTAGACATAAAGTCACGACCTAATAAAGGACAACCTCCGTTTCTTACAACATATACGTCAATATCTCTTATTAACTCATTGTATTTAAAAGGTAATGTTACAACTCCCAACGTTTCTAAATTTTCCCCCGTATAACCTAGTAATCCCTTTGTATAGGGTTGTAGAGGGTACTTTGAAAAATATTTAAAATAATCTAAATCCGAGATCACTGTTACCGCGGAACCCGAATCTAACTCAAAATATAACTTAACATCGTTTACAAATATTTCCTCCTGCAAGGGTTCTCCTTGAAAACTACAAATACTAAACACAAATGACTTACCATCACCACCCATATCATCATTATCCGCCGAATACTCTAAAAATTGAAGTTTACGTGACGTCATACCCACTTTACACATACGTTGTAGGTGCCCTTTTAATCCACAATTCTTACAAGTAAAGTTTTTGAACCTACATTGATTTATATCATGACCGTAATAACCACAAACAATACAAGAACGAGTATCCTCTGAGGTACGACGTCTGGAAGTAGGGGCTTGAGTTCCTTGACGAATTCTGGAATTTGAAGAGCCGGCGGGAGTTGACATTTTGTGCACGTCGAACAAACTCGTAGAAGTAATCCGGG
>MU158840.1:480580-530106 GCA_015888305.1 Antheraea pernyi | reverse complement strand
TCACTGTATCGTATATGAGTAAACGACCACCTGTATCCTACAATATTAATATTTGTGTACTTTATTTATGTGCAGAGAATAATGGCTATTCTTATAATCAACAATTTATAAATTTTATGGATAAATTACACGAAATAATTATATTGCAACCTTTAGATAAGTTTATTATATTGGGCGACTTCAATCTGAAGGACTACATCACTTGGAGACCACAAGTTGGAACCTCTGATCTGATCCCAACTATTATAAACAGGTGTGAGGTGGTAACTAACTTTATAGATATTCTAAATACGTGCAACTTAAGTCAATATAACGGTGAAACTAACATTAACAATCGACTCCTTGATTTGGTTCTATCGAACGATTTACTTACCGTTTGTTCTTGTCATAGCCCACTTGTACCAGAAGATGACCACCACAAATTTCTCTGCCTCCAAGCGAAATTCATTGAAATACACAATTTGACTGAAAAAATTAGCTCTTCATTCTCATATAATAAAGGTATACACACAACTATCCACTGCACTTGATGAATTCAATTGGGACTGCCTAATGAATTCAGTCGATTTAGATGATGCTTTTAATCTATTATATGAATTCAGAGATAAGTATATTCCCCGCAGGTCAGTTAAAGCTAGTTCTCATCCACCTTGGCATCGTCCAGCGCTCAAAAAAATATTGAGAGAAAAATTTAAATATCATTCCAAATATAAAACATACATTTAAATTTTGTATACTTCATACAAGTTGTTGATTTCACCAGTTTGTTAAATAAAGTAACAAAACAACCCATATTTAGTGTCTTATATCAATGCGAGCCACTTTGACGCATTGGCCGCGATTTTAATAACACTGGTAATGTCGCGTGATTTAACATCTCTGATATATTCTAACGTATTTTTAACGCCATCTACATTTAAATTTTGTATACTTCATACAAGTTGTTCATTTCACCAGTTTGTTAAATAAAGTAACAAAACAACCCATATTTAGTGTCTTATATCAATGTGTCGCGATCAATGCGAGTCACTTTGACGCATTGGCCGCGATTTTAATAACACTGGTAATGTCGCGTGATTTAACATCTCTGATATATTCTAACGTATTTTTAACGCCATCTACATTTAAATTTTGTATACTTCATACAAGTTGTTCATTTCACCAGTTTGTTAAATAAAGTAACAAAACAACCCATATTTAGTGTCTTATATCAATGTGTCGCGATCAATGCGAGCCACTTTGACGCATTGGCCGCGATTTTAATAACACTGGTAATGTCGCGTGATTTAAAATCTGCTTAGACTTTTTTGATGAGTGTATATAATACGTGAGTAATTCATGTTGTATTGTATTGTAGCGATTAGTTTGTTTTATACTTTTTTATACGTCGAAATTATCAGTTTTAAATTCAAAATATATGAAATCAATTAACAAAACAGCTATTATACAAGTTCATAGTTATCATATGACAACTTATTATTAATTTGCTATTAAAATTAGTGGGCCCGACGGACGTTATCCCGTCCTGATAATAAAAATAACCTTGACAAATTAAATACTTAAACCTTCCTAATGTATCACTTTATCTACTGGTGAAAACCGCATGAAAATCCATTCAGTACTTTTGAGTTTATTGCGAACGGACAGACAGACAGATATACGTGGCAGAGGACTTTGTTTTATAGTATGTAGTGGTAATGGTTATGCGAGACCTGTTTTATGTGTAGTAATAAAGCTATATGTAATAAAGATATATAGGTTGATGTTAACATAACGGAGAAATCACGTTTCTTATTACTAAATCAATTCCACTTCACTAGTGTTATGTTAAATACAACGAAAATATGTATGTCTATATATGTATATCCGTAACGAGTATGTGGAAAATAATTTATTTTTATGAAACAAATATATAACCAATAAACGCACGATGCAATCTTGTACGAGCCGTTTCATGTCAGTCGTTTGTAGTAGTAAGTTATTATAACCGACCATAATTACAATTATTGACATTTTTGTGGTTACTTATAATTTATATATAGTCTACGGTAACCGTTTATCATCAAACGGATTACACGGCTGTTTACAACATCATACATTAAAAAAAAATCATCAAATGATGGAATGAGTTCACAGGAAAAACTCTATCTTATTGCTTATTATTACCCTTATAGAATAAAACAATATAGTAGATTAGTGGAGTTTTTTTCAATGCCCTAAAATATGGTCTAACGATGGTTTTAAAGTTACTAAAGAATACCTTCAAGACAGGTTAGCTTCCAAACAATCACGTAATGTGTTCAAACAGAAGGTATAGAGCCCATTGAACGGATGCGATCAAAGTTTGACCGCTTTCTGTAAATCAATTACTGAGTTTCAAGACGGTCAGTTAGGGTGCATGTTGTTGCTGAGTTTGTACGCTATATATTATATTATATAAGGCATTTACAATCTGTTTTAAATATAATGGCATTATGGTAAACATTTTCTAAATCCGCCTGGTTATCTACCACCCTCAAATTGAAAATCTGTCGCCAAGCACTCGTTGGTGTATTCCCCTCCCCTCTGGATATAACGTGTTAACCGTCTTAGATCACGTCGTTATTTAACATCGCATGCAATCGTGGTAATTATGAAATCTAATAAGGTATTTAAAAAAATAATTAAATAGTAAGTAACGCCTTAAAAAATGTTTACCACTTCGTCATTACAGTTTTCGATTGAAGATTAATATTCGGTTACCCTGCGGATATCGAACCAGCGGTATTTGAAGTTTTAATGTAGATTACAGACACAGTTAATAATTAATTAGGAATAATCAAATGTGGCGAGAACAGAGCAGTATCCTCGTGCGGGTAGCTGCAAGGTGCCCATCTAGCCTGTGTCCGTTAGACCGTGTATAGCGGTAACTATTCACCGGGATTAATTAAATTCAGCTCTCGACCCCCCCCCCTCTTGCACCCCCCGCTAACTTTACCCATAACATTAACTTGTACGCAAGACTTAAGGAATTTACTTGGAAGTTCCAATTGATGCTTACATTTGTATGTGTTATATGTTCTTTTCATCTGATTGTATAGTTAGGAGGTCGGGTACCTCGTTTGACTAGATAGCAAGCATTGGTTGATGATTGATGAGAATAAGAACTTCCACAAGCAACAGGTATGTTGAGCATTTTCGTAAATTTTGCTTTGGTTGTTTTATAGTTTTAATATACAAAAATCATGTTTGTCCACCATGAACTCTGAAACTACTGAACCGATCTTCATGAAAGTTGGCATTTATGTATAATTTGATCCAACTTGAAAGATCAGATAATTTATATTACGATTATAAGCCTCAACATTTTGTAATTACGAATAAAATTATTGTCAATGTTGATTATTATTATTAATTGTATGTTTCCTCAGTCTCGAACAGATAGCGATTTAAATTACTTTATTAACAGAAAACTGTAGAACAGACTGTTATAAATATTTCATAGATGGCCCACATTTTAATTTTGAATTTCTGTTTTCACACCAGTTTATTTTATGGTACACGAGTTCTGTTAATCTATTTACAACGTAACCTAGCTGTTTCTGTATATTTTTTTATTTAATTGCCATGTGTAGTATATTAATAACAATTATATTATATTTCTAACTACAAAATTAAGGTAAACACAATAACTGAGCCACAGGAACCCGTGGCCGGGTCAGCTAGTACAATAATAAAAAAGTTCGAGAAAAGTTAAAATCTCTGAAAATTAATAAATAAGAGCAACTTATCTGTTAAGAGGTTTTGATAAATTCATGTGTGTGTTAAGTAAATCTGATTTGGTTAAGTTTAACTGTGCACTTGTGTCCAACGGTCAGCGAAGTAACTAGAAGGGTTACTAAGTTATCTCCGGCTGTTTCTTGTATTTCTACGCACTGGGTTGATTAAACGCGGCGTGAAGTACGTACGCGTTTGTTTTTCGTATCATATTTTTCGACAAACGTTTTTATGAAACAGCATGTGTTTGTTTAAGCATAATCGATTATCTATAACAAAATACATGTACACTACAATATAAAATTATTTTATTTCCCCACACAACTGAAATTGTACCATTGTGCATTTTACATTAATAAATTAATACAAGTTACGTAGACTTCGTAACATTGTAATTTGTAGATGAATATTGTTAATTTAAAATCAAAAGATAATGAATTGAACGATCGCTACTTATAGTAAAATTACATTTTAAAATGTTATATTTGGCAACCAATCTTCTAGTAGATTATTACTGCCATTGTCGACTAGGTTACATATTGCAAGTTTCTTGTAATTATTTCAATGAACTAACAAGATGGTGACCGTCTTGTAAGAACTTTCCAGGGAATTTTGTGGCAACTCAGAATCTATGTTCTGTAGTATTATATCCCATCCACTTCACTTCTACACGATAACCAAAGTATATTACGTAAAACACCGCCAAAGTTGCAAAATAAAAAGTAAAATAACACAAGATTATGAATAAAACATAAAAATCACTCCATGACAATCCAAGATCCCGCCAAAAATTGCTGTAGTATAGTTATTTGAATACAGAATTACAATTAAGAGTATGGATATAAATACGCACTGTTTCTCTCAGTTTTTTTTCCAGCTAGTGCGTGAGATAGTCAAAGGGCAAACAGAGAACTCTGCCGCAACCGTTACCGATGTGAGACTTGTAGAACTAAGTCGGCGCGGATTCTATTTGCGTACAAACCGACCCGCTAATCCGATCACATAGTAAATACAACCGTTTCAATATATTTGTACCGTATTATGGATAGACTAATATTATCTGGGGCCGGGGTGCAATTACGTACTCTTCTTTGAAATACATGAAATTGTTTCAGGACTCGGTGTTGATAGTAGTTGATAGTATTTACTTTCTATGATTAGAAAGAAAATGTCCCAAATTCTACTATCAGAAATAAAAAAAGACATAAAACCGAGCATAGTAACCTCCTCCTTTTTCGAAGTCGCTTAAAAACATATATTGTTGACGACAGGTTTTATATGTGAGCGAGGTAGGTACAGTCACACTATATACCAATGCTCTCAAAGCCCACAGCCACTGCGTTGAACACTCCTTTTTATAACCTTAGAAGTAACAATCAAGGGAAAATAAACCGCCTTCAAAAAACGCGAACCTAAAAGTGTGAAGTAACTTATACACTAACTTTAAATAACATTATGTCTTAATAAAAAAATAATAATTTAAGCTCCAATTATAGAATGTAAATGTTACATAGGTATTTTTTTAAGTCCAATAATGGAAGACCCATTAAAATCGGATCAAACAGACATACATATATAACCTCCTTTTTCGAAGTCGGTTAAAAATTATTAACTTTTTAAATATTGTAAGCCCGAAGCGTTTGATTATTTGTTGATTGTCGAGCATAAGTACGAGGGAAGAGTGAGTAGGTATTTGTGTGTGTGTGTGTGTCGGGGAGAGGGTATGTCCATAGTTTGTCTAAGATGCTGGACCGCGGGCGACTTTAAACACCTCGTATAATTTGGCGACCTCCACTTGTCGACCCTGACTCTCCACTACGATTTCACATACAGTTAAGCTTTACTCTACAGCATGTTGTCTAAATCATATACATTATAATTTTAATTATACATATATTTTCATATTTTTTTTCTAAAATAATATATCACTAATAACACAGTACAATATAATTTAATAACTAGTTAAGGCTATTAGTGAATATTATATATTTTAGTAAAAAAAACTTAAATGTAGAGTTAGAGGTGACACAAATAAATTATCATCTTATAGTCCATTTTAATAGCTTCATCCATCGTTCCGTATCTTAATTTATTAATACAATATTTTCTAGAATCAATTCAATAGTCAAGCAGCCACTCGTACTCACTCAGTTTACAGATTACGCATTGTCATATTATGCAGTCAAAGTATGTGTCTAAAGAAACGCAGACACAAATATTTCGCGATTGTTCAATTTGAATTGCTCAATTATGATCATCACATTTATTTACTACTTATGTACTTCATCGACATGTTTTGCTATATTCGTGCATTGATTAGATAAATGTCTTAGTGTAGTTGTGTGAGTATATATATGCAAGCGAAATACAGAAACATAAATTATTTCTACCACTACTAGAAGTAGATAGAAGTGAAACCGAAAAATATATAGCTTTACTATGTACGCGCCTTTACGAACACCGTAGCAACTATATATTATGTCAAGATATAGAACAACATTCAAATTTGTAAATTTGGTGTTTTCCAAATGCCTCAAACCAGTTCTCATCAAAACTTATCTTGCACGGACTAAAACCCCATGGTTCCTTCAATCACCCATAGGGTGGGGAGTAGGAGCTGCCGAACTGGCAATACGTCTACTTCCCAGCAGGTATCGGCCCCTTTCCAGGGGCCTCGTCGCGGTCGAGGGGTCAGAATCGTAGACCCCTCAGGAGAGGGAGAGAGTTGCCCTCTCTGACGATCGTGGGAGGCGCATCGGCACAATGCGCCTCAACCACACGGGCCTGTGCAGAAGTTCTGCCAGAGCGACGGACGTGCCCGCGTCCGCCGCCCGCAGGCCCTTTTTACGGCGGCCTCAGGTCATCACTGACTCTGCGCCGCCGTGATCGTCGACCGCGGGAGGGGAGCTGGCTGGTCAGCTCCCTCTCCCTCTCCGCCGCCTCCTTTGCGAGCATAACCGCCTCGCAATATGAGGCGATGGACTTCCACCCACTCTCGCTCTCGACCATCTTACGGATGACAGCCGAGAGCGAGAGATCCGGGCAGCCACATACAAGTTAACCACTGACAACTAACCACAGAGGTTTTCACTAGAGGAGTGCCATGGAAATAGTGTTGTCACTCGGGTTACAATTTATTATTACAACACTTAATGTTTATTATAAGGAGTATTTGTTATGAAACCAGAAAACGTGATCATTTAATTACTATATCTATTAATTTTCAACAAAAATTTACGATAACATTTACCTGCTAATCCATCGTTGTAGCAATAACATTTTTGTGTTTCCTCAATTATATTATATATATTTGAGATAATACAATTTACTTATGAATTTATTTACCTTCAAACCTATTATTTAAGCCTATAGAATATGGATATATATGTAATCGTGTCTATGATTTAGTTTAACGATCAGCCTGTATATAATCTAGTAAGGCCCTCAGGGGTGGCACACACGGCACAGCGCGGGGTCCGAAACTTTACGCAAATAACCGAAAGCTCAACACCCCCCCCAGCCCGGACTCCGGCTCGGCCCCGGCTCGGCTCCTCAACTCGCAGGTCCGGCCAACAATTTCTTAATAGGCCATAACTTGTCGTTACCACTTTACGTGCCTGTATTAGTGTCAACAGGATTACAGATGGCGTCTTCAGAGATTATATTAACGCTACCGTTTTGTTTTCATTTTCACTTCATATTAGATCGTACTTGTTTAATTAAAAACAGTTTAAAATGTTGTCATTTATACATGTTTGATTTATTTTTTGAAATATGTTTGTAAGGAATGGTCGTGTATTCAAAGCCGGCCATTAACATTTTGCAGTGTTAATGTAAAAAAACAGTAACTAATAAAATCATAATCTGAATATATTAAGTCCATTTAATTATCTATGTTGCTCTTATACTTAAGTCGCGTCGCCATTAAAATTATGGCGACTAATATAATATTATCATTAACCTTTTGATAGACCGAATCGATTTTAATAAAACAAAGACCAAATGTTACACGAAGACATTCTTTATCATTTACGTATTATCGTTTTATCATTAACGTGGTGTTTTGCAATGACGCGTGTTCAAACAAACAGACATATAGACAGACAGACATCTCTAAAACTGATTGAAATGTATTTTATTACTTATTCCTAGTCACCTGCAACAATTTTTTTCACTACAATCTAAAATGTAAAGACACGCTAGATTTATATTCTTACTATATGTATAGATATAGAAGATATATATTTTCTACGTAAAGTATAGACAAGTCAATAATAACCTCCCATACTACATAGACCATCTAATACAAAAAGAATCGTTTAAATCGGGCGGGCAGTTCCAAAAATTAGAGTATCTATCTATCTTCTATCTATCTATAATAGATAAATAAGAGATTTCCACGTATATAGTCACTCATCACGATATCGCTGGAACCATTAGAGCTAAAGACTTGAAATTTGGTAGGAATATTCTTTTCACCAAGTAGAGGTTAGCTAAGAACGGATTTTACGAAATTCAACCCCCAAGAGGGGTTAACGGGGGCGTTAATAAAAATAAAATCACATTTTAAAACTACAGCTTTTATAGGTATGAAACTTAGTCAGGATATTCTTTTTGGTGTGTTTGAATTTACTAAAAAAATAATTTTATAATATTCCACCCCCAGAGGGTTGCGCGGGGGCGTTGAAAAAATTGTTTTTTCCAATCTATAGCTTTTGAAACTTGTCCAGAATATTTCTTATGGTATGTTTGAATTTACTAAGAAATCATTTTATGATATTCAACCCTAAGAGAGTTGTGCGGGGGTGTTAAAAATATTAAAAATGTGTATCTTCCACTCTATTGCTATTAGAACTTTGAAACTTCGCCAAAATATTTTTTTTGGTATGTATGAGTTTATCAAGAACTAATTTTATCATATGCAACTCCAAGAGGGTTGCGCGGGGGCGTTAAAAATTTAAAAAAATTGTATCTTAATCTGTACATTTAAAACTTAGAAGCTCGACCAGAATATTTTTTTTGGTATGTTTGAATTTACTAAAAACTAGTTTTATGATATTTTACCCCCAGAGGTCTGTGCGAGCGTGTTAAAAAAAATGTGTGAGGGTGGTACATAGTAGATTAAAGTTCCAGTTATGTTGCTGATGATAAATCCCATCTCATTCGATATACTATTCGTATTCGCATATCTAATGTACACGTTACATGTTACAGTAGATGGCGTAATGTTTGTTTAATGTTTTTTGTAATGGCTTTTTCAAAAACATTTGTAACTATGACACCATAGTTATTTAATACATTTTAAAAAACGCGTGCGGAGCCGCGGGGGACGGCTAGTAATTAATATAGTATTATTGAATAGATGGTTTTTATATCATTTACAAATGTAAGGTTTAGTTCTACACTTTAAGAAAATTATATTTCATTATATACTACTACTCTGCTCTGAACAACGTTCAAATGTACAGAAATGAAACGTCTTAAACGATTTCCTGCAACCAGCTGGAGGGTCGTACGCCTCTAGCAATTACCAAACGCGTGATAATAATAACATACAAAGCAATGTAAACTGTACTATATTAAGTATGTAATAAGGGTGCTATGGGTGGTAAAGTAGTGGAGGGTGGTTTTGTAATTAGAGCGGGTTAGGACAAAAGATATGTCAAAGGAGCGGATGCTGACCGCGCGGCGTGCGCACTTCCGGACCGTGTCATGAACGATGTCTTCGCACGGAAGGACCCTGGACTACCGCCTGACAGTTTGAATTGTAATGTTCATGGAAAGTTTACATGTACAGTTAATTGATTTCTGAGTGATTCTGGCATTTTATACCTTTAAAAGGAGATTTTGGTACTGCTACTTTTACCTCCTCCGTGTTTTGGCCAGGGAAACTATTCGTAATAGTAATATGTTGTGTGGCTTTCTGAAACCACGATGCAAGTGAAACTTTGTTTCGGATAGTAGGCTTTTAACTGAAAATTGTCGGAAAATTATTCATTTAGGGTATTAAAATCACCATTTAAATTTTAACTTAATAATTGGAAAATGAGAATGATCATGGTAAACCATTAGTAATAAAATAATATCCTACTATAAATTTTCATTTCAATCTGCGTATTAAAGTACGGAATACATAATAAATACAATAATTCAGATGATACACATATTGGCCTTGGCTTCTCTGCCGAAAGTCTTTCACTTTACCCTTACTCCGCGGCCGACTGTAGTGCGATATGTTATGTTATGTATATAGATAGACGAGAAAATATGAGAAGTAAACATAATAAACACATTTATTTTTAATTTTTTAGACCTTTCAGCGAAATGAATGCAATTTAAATTATTCGTTGCTTTCAAATGCAATTTTTTGAGACGACCGTCATGACCAAGCACTCGGTAGCAACGGGTTCCTTGACAAATAATTATGCTCATCAGAAGCACCTGAGTGGCGGTTCACGCTTCGCGAAGCAAGGGCTGTGATCAAAGCGACCTCTTCAATTAGCCAGCTAATTGGCTTGACCGAAACTCGGCGTATCGTGCCGATAAAATGACGCACTCAGCCCTTTTCGGGACATACGGAATATATTATGTGGTAAAGGTTTCAACATTTACAACATATTATATATCACCGTTTTAATCCTCGGAGTATTGTTACCCGTTAAGATTGGTTAATTTTACATTTGACCTAGAAATATAAAATTTTAATTACGACCAAAAATTTAGTAACTTTTCGTTTAATTATGTGCAACGCTTGTTGTGGAAATTGAATAGCATGAAAAACGAAATACATCGATACAATAAAGTTTATATTACATTTTCTGATCCAGCTTTTCCTCGGATTATCTAGAAAGCGTGTTACTGTTTATGTATTAGAAATTGTGCTTAAGATATTATGGTTTAAGCAAACCTTCTGCGCTTGTCTAATATAGACTGAATATAATTTCACACGTATTTACATTATTAGTACGAGAATCTGAGAGGAATACATAAAATCAAGGAAAAATTAGGTGTTTTCACTAATATGTTATACTTTCAAGTCTGTTAGACTTATTAAACTACCTACTATAATTGTCTCTGTCTTCAAAGACGTGGAATTGATCTCAAATCAAAATTTCAAGGTATTTAATTACAAAATGATAAAATAGAAACAATAATAATCCATATTCTATATATAAAATTATGTTCAAATTGATATTACCAATATTTTTTTTGTGATCAATAATCTCCAACACTGCTTGTTCATCATAACAGTTGGCACACCTAATATTTTTTTCGTGGAGAGCACTTTATACCATCTATTCATTTTATTATAACTCAACTATGTATGACAATAAATAATAATAACAAAAAATTATTTTAAAAAACCTACCAAGCCTCGGGAACTGCTAATTGCTTATAAATTTTGCATATTTTCAACTTACATCGTGGTAGAATGGGTTTGTATATTGGTCTTTTTGGTGAAAACTGTCAAACATATTTCGATTATTGGTCTCGATGTGACAATAATCTTGTTTTATTCTAATTACATTCCATATTGTAACTTGAAGCGGACAAAGCCGCGGACTGCAATCAGTCATGATTAAATAACGTTTTAATACCTCTAGAGATAACATTCATAAGCAAATAATAAATTGAAAAGATATTTACTACAACGCAGTAAACAGCCAGCAAGGGTATTGCAAAACGAGATCGGACAAAGTAGGTTTCATAAAAAATAAATAAACAACAACCTAGCTTTTGCTCGGGGTTTCGCTCACGATAAAATGTTTTTGTGGTATCCGTCGGGAACAATACTTTTTTTTATGAAAAGTATCTTATGTACTTTCGACAGCATGCATGGAATTTTTTATGACAACAATTAATTTAACAATTAATTAATACAAACATTCGTATTTATAATAAATCCACGAGAATTGCTTAAAAAAAGATGTCAACAAATACCACACACATACTAACCTTCATCCTATGTTTTTTGGCAGGGAATTCCGTCTTAGTTTAATAATGTAACTAACATAAACTTAACATACTTATTTGAAACCAATCGTGATATTGTTTTTGGTAGATAATATTCCGCTACTGACAACATAATGAACTAGGAATGAATCGACATATCTTTTTAGATCTTTTTAGAATTTCATTTTAATTAAAAATCATTATTCTACAGGGGCTAAGTAGTAATGGTAAAATCTGAGAAAGGTAATTTAAAATTAGTAAAATGATATAATTACAACTTCAAAAACATAGCGTGTAGTTCCCATAAAATAACAAAACTATTTTATCGCGAATAAAGTAGCGCGCACCGGCTTGTGAATAATAAAAGAAGCCAATTGTAATGTCGAACAGACAACAAAACCACAGAGAGATACTATAAGTAAGTAATTCATGTCGAATACGATTGAACGATAGAAGGAAATACATAGTGAGCTGTGTTCACTCTGCGGTATGGAAAACTTAGATTGGAGAATATAACAAACCACGCTATCAATATTCCTACGTGTATCGATATGAAGATATTCACTGTAAATATAGCCGGACGGGATGAGAAAGGAACGCGAAAATCATACTAAATGGAAATCGCAAACATTTAATATCTGTGCCCTTAAAATCATTATTTTATATAGTCTATATTGTAAATTTGATATATATGCTATGTTGTGAAGAGAAAAATATATTTCTATTAACAGGACACTTTCATAACTCTGAGTGCTATATATTAGGGGTGTGGTTTATATTCAACAATGTTTTTTTTAATACATTATAGGTTTTAACATTTGACCAAAATCTCATCGGATGTTAAATGACGAGGTGGTCTAAAATGGTAAACACGTTAAACTTAGAGGGAACTGGTTCTTAATGAGTGTGCCGGATTACACCAACAGGCGCTTGACTATAGATTTTCAACTTGAGGGTGGTAGTTAGCCTGACGGACTTAGAAAAGCCCTTACCACCACGCTATAGTTTCGTCACAATGCTTTTTCCTTCACCGGATGCATTGACTCGGATGCAAGATTTCAAACCTACGTCCATCGACGCTGTGTCCTAAAACGGTATCAACTAAGTCATCATCGCTTTAATTTCATCTTTTGTGTATGTCCAGTCCGTCTTTTGAGCGCCAATTTGGTAATTATTAAGTTTTGAATTATAATACTTTTTTAATATAAGTTTTATCGTTTAACCACAAACTCTCACCTGATGTTAAATAGCGATGTGATCCGAGCTGATAAACAAGGTAAGCCTTGGGAGACTGGCTCTCGAGTACAGCTGTCGGATCACACTTACAGGCGGTAGGTTTTATGAGCAAACTCATATGAGTGGTAGCTAGCTGCCCAGCTTCGAAGAAACCACCATGCGAAAGTAGATAACTTTGTTTATAATTTATATGTCTTTGAAAACAATAGTAGCTTATATCTATTAATTTTAAGTTCATTTATATGTGTACAAAATATACATGTCGTATATATATTTAGTTATCATATAATGGAATGGGCCTCTAGTAACATGGCAAGCTATATCGTCTGGCGATTTATCAAAACGGCCGCGATACATCTAGTGGGCAGAGTTGTTTGCGAGCGGCCGACGCATAAAATATGCTATGTAAATAATAACACAAATATAATATATCGTTTCTGTGAATGAACGGTTCGACATGACGCCGCTCTTATTTTTGTTGGCTCTCGGACTAGATTCAGTCCTGAAGTTTGTTCCAACGCCGCGTGGCACAGATTAACTTAGATTCTTATATACTTTCAACAGCTATACTTTGAAAGGCATTTTACTATTTTTCTATACTTTTAACATTATTATTTTGACACACATATACACATGTGGAAGTTTTTAATTAAAACATAATCACCAAAGTTTTTACTAACTAGATTTGAGCACTTATAGTAAGTACTATAGTAAGTTACTAGTTCACGTATTTATATTTTAAGAAAATGGTTTTTATTAAAAGAAATTGATATAAAAACGTGCACTACGAAGTATTGTTTCAAACAATTACTAATCCTAAAAGTTCCACTCACCACGTTCGTATTATATCATGTCATTTCTATTAACCCTAAGGACATTTTACTCCATAAGTATTACCTTTTGTCTAGCGATACTATGAATAATGCATCATATTTTTACAAGTACCTTAAGGGTCCGTATTAAGGTTTACAGGAGACTCCGGTCTCTCATACGAATATAACATATCCTCCATTCGTCAATTTATTATTATAATATTTATATACATCGATACAAAGAGATCAATAGATGCATTACATTAGTTTGGTCTTGTTTCGGAAAACTTGATGACTTTTTCAGGGATCAAAAAACGCTCCAATCTTTGAAGACCTGCCTTTATAACCAATGGTCCTACCCACAACGATGTATGGTGCTGAAACATGGACACTTATAAAGGAAAGTATATACGGAATGAAGGTTGCACAGCGTGTCATGTTAGGCATCACCTTGAATGATAGAGTGAAAATACGGATAATCGAAAAAACACTATAAAGTGCAGGGCATCGTTATACGTATTGCTCAGCTCAAATGGCGTTGGAAAGGCCACTTGGTCAAATGTGGTGATGACAGGTTGAGTAGAATCCTGACCGAGTGGTAGCCGACAGAGGGCTGGCGAAGTGTGGGAAGACCAAGGGCAAGATAGGTCGAAGACATAATATATCTTATGGGAAAAACCTAGACAAGACTAGTACAGAATATAAAAGAATGGCGTAAAAGGGTGCAGGCTTATCGAGATCAGTGGATCGAGAAGAGCTATCCATGATGGTGATATTTATTTATTATGATATTTTATTATTCCTGTATAAAAAAACTACAAGGAATAAAATTAAGCTCAAATTATTACGAACTTATATTTATATCCATGGTGAATTATTAATTTTCTAACAAACTATAGAGAGGCTGCACTTCGGTCAGTTAGTTTTCTTCCGTCGATATTACATTTAGTTTAGAAATAAATATTATGTGCTAATATTGCAATCCATCTCTGAATATTGTAGATAGCTCTAGAAGAGGACTTTGGCCTAACTCCGTGACTCTTACACACTGGTATCAATATTACATTTTTTTTTCATAATAAAAAAATAAGTCAAGTATATGCGATATTTTACTGATGTCTCTTTATATTTCTCTTGACAAATATGACCCCCTATTTGAATGTGAATACATCACTGGTTTGTCGCAGCAGTTGCTTTTCACGCAGCATCGCTACGACTGTTTTAAATAAAGGTTTCTTTTGCGGATAGTGAGTTTTCTCGGCTCTTCTTAACTTTCACGTAACTGGAAGCGCCATAACCTATTGTTTTAAATTCACAACTGTAATTTTATTCAATCTTTGAGTACACTTCTTTGTCGCCGGAGACAATGGGAATAGGAGATTTTATCGGACGTACCCACGTTTATTAAACCCTTTGTAGTTTCTAATTAATTTCAGAATGGCTGAACTCTTGTACGTTGAAATGCACTCACATTATGCGTATAAACCTACTCGTTTCTATACAGAAAAGTTTGAAAATATTCATTAGATTCCAATGGAATTACTAGTGAATTAAAATCTCATGAAACTTTATTTATTGTTGCTAGGTTTACAGTATTATCATTATTAAGTAACTCATCGAATATCAGGTGAAATTGCACCCAAACGCTATCTAAATAATAATGAAATGACGTAAATAAAAAAAAAAAAACAGTTGCTGAATTAAAATCAAGATTTGCCAAAGTCATATATTATCTCATCAGAAGACAATTTACAATTTTCCAGAACATAATGTTACTGTTATACGTGTTTACAAGTGACCTCCTATATCTCATCGGCTGAGTGAACAAACAAACCGTACGTTTATTTGTGTTGTCTTATGATTATGTTACAGGAACGAGGTTAAGTTTTTTGCGACGCCGCACCGCGCCGCGCCGCGTGTTTCTGTTCAAACAAACTTTGTTTGTGTATTTTTCACCGGACCGACTTTTGAGTCGAGAATTGGAAGGTTTTCACTGGAACATGATTGCCCACTATTTCATTTTTTATTCATACATTTTTGATCTCCTTTTTTTTAGCATGACAATTTACAACATTCTGCCTGATGATAAGTACAATGGAATCCAGAACAGTAACCAGCGATATATCTGCAATCCATCACTATTGTCACGACAGCCTGAAAATAATAGAAAAAAAAAAATGAAATTTGCAATTTATTATAACAAACTTCTTTCATACTTTATTGACTAAAGTATTCAAGTCAAGAGAAGTCGACCAAATTATGTTTTAAGGTATGGTAAATCTTAAAAAGAATGAAACTATGTAGATGTATTTTATTTTTAATTATATACTTTATTAAACAATTTGAATAGAATCCTCTACATTTAAACTTAAACTTAAAGTCTTATTTGAAAATATTGTATATCTTTTCGCTTGACACAGTACATTTTAAGCATAATAACAACCCACCGTTCTAGTCCGAAGTCTTGTTGACATTTCTAGGAACCACAAAATTTATTAATGAGGTAAAATATATACAAGGCCCAAATCGTTAAAAATATATATAGTATTGTTGTATAAAATATAATTAAAAAAAAGTGTTTCATGGAAGTATTCGTTTTCAGTATCACCTCGTAACTACAAGTAACGCAAACAGTTCTTTGTTGCGGCGCGCCGTAGCCGCGCGGGCAGGTGGCTGCAGGCGGGCGGAACCGGGTGTTTATATCAGTTTTACTGCTTCGTGAACACGTTACACCTTGACCGAACGGATGCTCTCAAGGGCAGGGTTCACTAAATATATTACTACACAAAAAAGAGTTGTTCCGTAATAAAAAAAATGTTAGCAGCTCATAATAGATAACTGAGTCATTCATTACATTTCAAAATATGTTAAATCCAAATTTAACCGTTCCTAATATTTTACGTTATTTTTCAAGATCGTTAAATGTAAAATATGAAAATTTGAAGTTCGTCCTCGGTATAGAAATTGGAAATCTAAAAAAAAACATGATATCTGAACGATTATAATTGGATTTAGCTTATTTTGAAATATAACTTAATAGTCATTTTCACGCTCCCAGCTAAGGTTTAATATTGTGCTTATGATTTTAATGAAGAAAATAGTTCTCATTTTACTCTCAATCTGTGTTATAAACATAAGTGTGATTAAATCAAGGCTCTGTTTATACAGCCAAAGCTTTTTTAGGTAATCATATAGTCAACCTAATATTAAATGGGTCCTGGAAGCCTCTGGTTATCTATAGTCAATATCAATCTTTAATGCTTTGTGTCTTGGCAACCACACTTTTAAGGGCACAAGTTCTACCTCTGTCTGTCTGTTTGCATTTTATCTATACATATAATAAAAATGTAACTGACCGCTGTCTGTACATTAAGTATATATGAGAAAAACTATTATTAGGGGTCTTTATAAATGCAATAGAACCCAAAACAATGATTTTTAGAATTTTTGTCTGTTTGTCTGTTTGTCTGTTTATCTGTTTGTCTGTTTGTCTGTGCGTTTGTGCACGCTAATCTCAGAAACGCCTTATCCGATTTAGATGTGGTTTTCACTGATATATCGTGGTAAGGTTCACTTAACATTTAGTGTTTGTTTCATGTCAATCGGTTCGTAAATAAAAAAGTTATGCCAATTTAAAGAATCACGTCGAACATTTGTTAAACTGTCTATCTACTGTTCTTTCTCTTTTCAGTAGCATTGACTGCAACTTTACTAAATTTCATTATAATAATAATGGTCTATATAAAATTATGATTACATAATAATAATAAATATAAGGTAAAAATGATCAGTTTCGGAAAATTAAAATAACCAATGTCAGTTGACCTCAGATCTATATGATCAATCATATGAAATTGGGTTCAGCTTAGGCTGGTGATGTAGGTTGTACACGTCTGCGCAGGTATATAAAGCGCGCCGAGAGCCGCGCCGCTGCTTCGTAGTCCGGTGAAGCTGTAAAGACCTTAACAGGTCAATAGCATAGTCAGTTCAAGAAAAAAAAAACGCGCCGCTGCTTACAGCATTCAATTATTCGCAGCAAACGCACGTATTCCGGAGGCGCATGGCGTAACAGTTGCATTCGATAACACTGACTGTTTGCATAGTTCATCTATTCTATCTATCTTCTTCTATATACATACATATAATAAAAATGAAGTGTGTGTATGTAATATCAAAATAAATTTTTTCACTGATTGGGTATGAAAGTATACACGCTTCTGATAACAAAAATGCAATTTTTAAAATTTTTGTCGGTCTGTCTGTCTGTCTGTTTGATCCGGGTAATCTTCGAAACGGCTGAACCGATTTTGTCGGGAATTTCACTGGCAGATAGAGAAAATTACAGCGCGTTACTTAGGCTACTTTAAATTAGACTATCTGTTAACCGCGGCTTCGTCTGCCATGCTATCTTCAAAACGATTCGATCGATCTTCAGATCACTTTCACTGGCAGATAGCTGATCTTATAAAAAGTAATTTAAGCAATTTTAGTTTATACTAGCTGTTAACCGTGGCTTCGCCCGCTGTGCTATCACCAAAACGGTTACATCGATTTTCACGGGACTTTCAATGGTAGATAACGAACCTAATAAAAAGTAATTGTGGTTATTCTATTTTAGGCTAGCTGTTACCCGCGACTTTGTCTGCATGAAATTTAGCAAGATTTCAACTTATTCTTTATTTTTAATGACAGAAATAATTATCGGCTTATTGTTTACAATTCGACATTATAATTATTAATAACATTAATGATATAGAGGTCTTCCTAATAAGAGTATTACGTAAAGAGTTCCATAATACAATTTGTTGCGGAACAGACAAGCGTTTATTTTTTGTATAGTCACTAAATCTTAATTATAATAAGGGCAATGTATATTAAATGTAATATAAATATAAATCTTTATAATAATATTTTTAGTTATTGTTTCAATAGTTCCTTATACAGTGTAAGTGAGCACTGAGGTAGTTATATGGTTGGTTATGGTTCCAAATATTATGCTGATGACAAACCTCATTTGGCACGCTCTTTGTATTTATATATCTAATGTACACGTTACATGTTACTTTTAGTGGCGTGCGCGTCGTACTTACAATTGTCTTTAAAGAGCGTTTCTGTAATTGTACATAGTCTCACAATTCTATAATTCTTTAATACGATTTTAAAAAACGCGTGCGGAGCTGCGGGTACAGCTAGTACTACAATACAATATGCCATAAGGCAACTTGGGTCTGGAGAAGTACATAAACTACTATTTCTTAAACGTACAAAATGCACAGATAAAATCAGGAGAAAACTTAGTAATATTACAAGTGCAAAAGTAGCCGTGTCCGTTTATGTATTTGTTATTACTGGCTGTACTCGTTGCCTGAAATCTTAACTGTTATGGAAAACAAGATATAACAATATTCTAGTTTCTTGTAACAATATTGAAACAATACGCTAAAGTAAGGCCATTTAAGGCCATATTTCCCACTTGCTAGAGTTATATTACCTACTGTAATGAACAAAAGTATAATCGGTCAAATTAATACTCTATAAGCACTGTGACTATTTATCCAAGCAGAGCTTCGCCCTACAATATCTTCGGCATAGTAATGAGTGTCCAATTAACGACATCTTTTATAGGCCGAACTCTCTAGTAAGGTGGCGCTAGTGTTAATGTTCCGGTTGCGTATCGGATGTATTGTAGCGGTACCGGAGGTAGATGTTTAAATCATTTGAATATCATTTTACTTTATAAAAATATTATAAAGGCCATATTAAATCATTAATATTAATTACAAAAATAAAAATCATTACACTACTGTAGACATGTTCGAAATTACACATCTTTTAAACCCTACGGTCATCGGCCTAAGTAACTTTTATTTCGTGAGCTTGCTGAAATCTTGTTGTAAATGATGTAAATCGGGCGTTACATGTCCGTTGATGTTAGAAATGGTATGGGGTAAAGTTATGAAATAACCAAAAAGATTACCTTTATCTGTCTTATGCTATAAAATTACCGATTATAAAAGAAGATTTACTTAAGAAGCATGAAAAAACTTACCATCAACTTAAGTGGATAAGCGAAGGTATCCTTGAAATCCTGCGGCTTTGAGAGAGAGGAGCGATAAATCTGGCGGACAGTTTGTGAACTGGGAAACTTTGTAAATTGGACATTTGCGATGCGCGTCGCGACTGTGCCCAGAGCCCTGAGCCACGCCGACTGCGCTCCCACCGCTCTAAACTGATATTTATGACGTATACGCACCTAAAAACAGCTTTTTCATCACGCTATATCACCTAAGTTTGGAGCAGAAGTTACAGAATTTGATTGTTTTTGCATATAAACAAATGTATCGTTTTCTTTTATATACGCTTGTCGGAAAGGAATGTTTCATTTTTGAAGCGATGATAGCTCAGTGATTTACCTGTTTAAACACCGCGTTGATCAACATGGGATCAAATCCTGTCCAGTGAACTGGAGCTTTCCGTGAAGGCTAACATTTTTTGACTTACTCTCTAGTGTGATCCCTCAGATTGAAAATCCATAACCGAGTGCCTATGGGCGAGTTCCGGCAGCTGCGTTTAAGAGCCAGTCCCTCTAGTTTTTGTGTATTTACCATCATGGACTATATCGTCATTTAGCATCAAGTGAGATTCTGGTCATACACTAAAATTTATTAAATATGTATATGAAAAATAAAAGACTGCATCTTCAGCTTGTTGGTGGATGTAACAAAATGTTTAGATAAATAGGTGCCCTTAGTTACCAATACAATTTAATAATTATAGAGCAGTCTATATTTTAAAGTGATGTTTGCTTACTTGATACTGTCGTCGGATATTAGGTCTCTGAAGGTGACTCCCGCTCCATTATTATAAATATCATCATAGCAAAATTATGGCAGAGACAATTATTTTATAACAAAGCAGTGTTTTTTTTTCGAACTGACTAGTCTACTGACCGAGCAAGGTCTTAACAGCTTCACCGGACTACTAAGGCGAGCGCGTAAGGCACCCAGCCGATTTTATTTTGACAACTAGCTTAAGGGCGCGCTGCACACCTCGGCTTGGGCTGTTGCCTGATTCATGCAATTCACGACTTATCTGAGCTAACCTAAGCTTAACTTTATATTCATACTTATATGAGTTATTGAAACATATATGTGTACCAAGCATACATACCTCAGCAACTCTTATATGTATTTTATGTTGGATAATTTTTCTAAACTGTTTCAGTTCAATAAGGGAAAAAACAAAAATAAAAACCCTTCCACTTGCATGTGTAAGCATGTGTGCGTGCACGTGTGTGGAGGTGATATGTGTAATGTTGTTGCAGTGTTGTAAGATTTTGTGTCGCTGGATCGCGCGAGCAGCGTACTCAAGGGCTCCACGCCGAGGGAACGGACCTAGGCTTGAGCCGTTGCCGAGGGGGGCTTAGTCTGGTGCGCGGGAGCGAAATTTCCCCCCAGACCATGGCGGCGGATCTGTGGTTACGCGGGCGTGGGCGTGAGCACGCTCTGTTTGGAGAGACAGGCTGTTACTGATCGTTCACTGCCGTTATTTCATCGGGAGTGTCGGTAAAAATATGTCGCAGACGTCTAATATAACGCGCAGCGTTCCATATGGGTTCGTATTTTGCGGTGGATACTACTAAGGGGCTGGGATGATTCACGGCTTTTTCAAAATAACTAATCGTAAGTGATTTTACGTACGCCCAGATAGAAAGCATATCCAGGTTCCTATGGAGATCGACTCTCCTGACGTACCACGGGGCACCGGTCACTTTACGTAAAACAATAAAGCAGTGACAGTGCTACTTCTATATACGTAACACCGATAACTCCTTAGTAATTATTATAAAGACAATAGCTAATTTTAATTTACGAGAGCACAAAATCGTGATACCTTTAGTATAACCTCTATAGTCGAGTTACTTATGAAAAGCGTCTATTTGCATGTTGGATAGCCTATCCTGTATGTAATCATAGTGTGACCCAATATTGATCATTATACGTGTGAGTTTTGAATCAATCTCAGAACATCAGTTGTGTAAAATTTACAAAGCATATTTCCAATAATAAAATGAAATGTGGGATATTACTCAACGATCCCTCTGTTGGGCCCAAGTGAGCGGTGGCATTGCAACCTCTACCAGTGAGAGTCGGAGGCTATCTGCATCACTTAACGTTAACATAAATCTTGTAACGTGCAAATGTTCCGTAAATGAGTGGAGGTGGGTAGTGAATATAAATTTGACATAGACTCGACAGTACTTTCAAAGAGTTTAGTGACTTTGGATTATATTCGCATCGTAAATTTCACGTACAATTATAATATGATTTACTTAATTATATATGAGCTTAAAAATAATTATTTAGATATCTCATTAGTAACTGGATTGTTTTTTTTAATCTTTATTTATATTGTTATTATTGAATATGACAAGACTACATTTATTTATCATCAATTAACAGTAAACATTTTTTTGAAGTCAACACCTCTATTAAGAATCTAGTTCCGAGTCGAAGAAGTCTTTACATATATAAAATTAGCGGTTACAATATATAACCAGGCTTAGAATAATAATTTGTCAAACATAAGTAAATAACGGTAGCGGTTAGACGGGGGCGCTAATCGTGCAGAATTTATGTAGAAGGCTATATTGATATAGAAGGCTATATCTATTTTTCTGTTATGCAGTGTGTGACATATTTTTTCTTTCTGAAAAGTGTTTTTAAATGAGCAATATATTGTAGTGGTGTTATTCAACATGCTATTTTTTTATTTGTTCGAGAAAATGGAAAAATTAAGGTCAATATGAGTTATGTGACTTCACCGAATAGCAAATTATAAATCATGTGAAGTGTAAAAGTAAACGAGTAAATTGCTCAAGAATACCTAATGGGAGAGAATAGTGATTGGTGATAGAAATTCAACCAAAGAGTGCTTTCGCTAATGAATCAGTCACCATGCTATATTTATCAAAATTATTTTCTTTATACACATATATGAATATATCAAGACTCCTAATTATGCCATTCAGAGAACGTGTGAACTAAGTAAGCCATTGACTATATCCAATAAGCACTATGATCCTTATTTGTGTGTCAAAAAAGTTACACATCTGTATAAAGTAATCTATGCGAGGTATGTTGCTGTGCATTACGAGACATCAGCGTACTCTTCACGACTCATTAGGGCGGGCGTTTTGAAAAATGTTCCCGCCACTAAAATAGACATTATGTAAAGTGGCACAATTACCGCGGTGACTTGTGAAAAAGTCGTGCTCTGAGGCGGCCGCGTTCCCGCTCTATGATGCAGGGCTGCACGGACTCCATTCGCGATTGATAACAATAATCACGTTTGATGGATTGATTCCACATATACCGTATAGTTATTGTATTGCAATATGTGTAGTCTATGTAAGTCTTAGTGGTCTAGTGGGATGACCAGTGGAATATCATTCCCCGCAGATTACCACTATTGGCTAACGATGAAAGAAAATGTTGTGCGGAAATCTGAACCTGAGAAATGTTGTTGTAGTATCTGGGAAAATATACAACTTTAGATTTCTCAAACTTTGCAATACCTTCCTTTGGTAAGAGGCTAGTGGCCCTGTAGTAGGTCTCATACAGGCTGAAGATGTTGATGATAAATGTAATCCTTATAACCAACGAGTTAAGAATAATTATGTCCGTTTAAAAAAGAATTTCCATAACGAAGGAAACGAAATCAACGAAGGAAAGGTTAATTGAATTAAATAACTAGTTTTATATAAGTATGTACTTACTTTTTTGTAATCTGTATGTGTCTAGTAAGTTTTTCCATACTCGTCTGGATAGGTCCCAGCTTCGAGAATATGTTTCTATGCACCTATAGACGTTGAACCGTATGATGATATATATATCAGACAAGTACTAGATATGTTTGTAAGAAGTGTCGAGAAAAACGTTTTACAAATTTTTCCGTCAACCCTAACGGGGGATGAAAGGTGCCGCGAACACGTAAGACGTCATTTAGCGTTTAGAATTAACATAAATAATAACGTCATTCCTCAAAGACCCCCTCCACCCCACATCCACCCCCTTCGCTCTCAGTTGGTACCGCACCTCGCACCCCGCCGCCGATATTGCGTCATTTGCTTCTGCCCTTTATAGCCGCACAACACTTAACTGCAAATAAAAGTGTTTTATGAAGCTATGCTTCTAACTGCGGTTTTGCTCATTTTTTTTTAATTTTCCGTATATACGGTAACACACAATTATTTTTTTTCGAACAGACTACCCTATTGACCAAGCAAGGTCTTAACAGCTTCACCGGACTCACACAATATTATGCTTACTGTTTATCAATACATATTAAATACATATCTTATTTCTGTAATACAGTAATTGCACGATAAATGTTTTTTTTTTAAATTATCGATTCAGTGGTTTAAGTATTAAAATATTATGTTATTTTTTATTATATTTTTGATTATCGATCTATATTTCGCTTATATTGGTGGCACATTTCGTTAAGGTCTGCACAATGTGTTGTAAGTACACATGCTCGGCTCGCGTATTCTGAATAAGCAAATACATGTCTATTGTGTTATATTACAAGTTTTGAGATAACTTTGATCTAGAGTTTAGGAAATATCGATTCGGAATAATATGCTTTATGATCTGAAATTAGCAATCGAAATAACAAATATTGCCTGTATTCATTCACAAGCGCGTACAGCAGTCGGTGCTCGGCTCACGAGCATCGCCTTATGATTATTGTTTTAAATAGTACATCTAATAATTTTGTGCTTAATATAAATATATATATATATATATATATATATATAAAATATTCAAAGGATTGCAAAAAAACTTTAATATAAATATTTAAAATGAACAAATTTACATTCGAATAATTCTATTAGTAGGTAATAAACATTAAGGCAGCTTACTTTTCCTCGCCAATTTTTTGGCTCCGCAATGTAAGAGCACGTATTATTTAGCATTACAATTGTCTGCCGCCTGCGAGACCTTTCTGTATTGTTTTTTTTAATGTTTTAATTTCAGCAACAAATAACGTTTAATAGTGTAGTAAGGAGTAACGGTGCCCGATTTACATATTAGTGGGTTTTGGTTCCTTAATAAAAATGCGGTGTTGGTGAAAATTATTACTTCGTAGTAATAGCGAGAGACGCGTCGGGCTTAATGGTCTTTGCACTCGGGTGTTACTTATTTTTAATAACTATATAATTTTAATTAAGTAATAATTCTAATTTGTAAATTATAGAAACCGTAATCACCGCATATATTGTAAAAAATGCGTTGCAGTGACTGTTTTTGGCGGAAGCCATGTTTTTTATCAAACAGCACTTTAGTTGTTTATTCAACTGATTTACTTAAATCCAATCTTACCTTCAATTGTTTTGCCATCGATATATATTCTTTATTTTGGTTTGTTTTTTTTTCTTTGCGTTAATTTAGGCTGGAAACTTTGTAGCCATATATACACTTGGCTTGTCGTGCACGGCATTACTCTATCACGTGGTCCGTTCTGCCCTTCGTCATAAAAATGAAAATTTTCAAATTATATAGACGGATCCATAATATTTTAAGTGCTTAATAATTTTATAATACCTCATAAATAGTCGAGTAATGTCACTTTAATCCGATTGTTATTAAGCGCTTGAGTATTGCGTATATTGCGCACACCCTTGCTATAAATAAAGGGTATAATGCACTTATATGAGTATTGAATAACGAAATGGTAGTGTAGATATTAAATTTCAAATAAATAAGTAGTTTATTTCAAGCTCTAAGCAAAAAGGTGTTTTTATGTGCGATTGCTGAAATACGTCGACCTAAATCCCACTTCGTTTACTGTTTATTTTTACACTAGCTTCTGCCCGCGACATCGTTCGCGTGGAATAGTTACTTTAGGCTAACGCTAACACGCAGAGGAAGCATTCAACAGGAAAAAAAACTACTTTGAAACATTCTTCATTGGTGCTCCGCTCCTATTGGTCTTAGCGTAATATAACTAAAATCTAACATTGAAATATATTTTTTTATCGGACCAGTAATTCCTGAGGTTAGCGCGTTCAAGCAAACAAGTTTTAATATTAGTATAGATTGATCTGAGTATAATATATGCACATAGATCTGTCTTGGATTCTATGCTATATATACGAACAAAAGTGGGAATTTTTGTCATGAAAATATATAAAAGTAATATAGATAGAACTGAGTTCTATCCGCGGGTTACATACACTCGAAGAACGTTTTTGATACTTTTATTCTAGTTCGCCCTGTGGCAGAGGATCGCGTGATCCCACCTAATGAGTTCGAAGCCGGAGCTGACGATAAATCTTGCAGTTTTGTGACTACAAATATACAGGACGTGGTCTAAGTCACCGATGAGTAGCGTTTTACAGTTACACCCTTAATAATTTAGTATTTAAAGTATTAAATTAAAAAAGTATTTAAATATAGTACTTACTTAAAGTGCTACGACAAATTCATTGTACGTTTCGGTTAATCATTATTTACAGTTTATTATTTTCTTATTAAGTTTTATAAACTATAGTGATAAATGTTCGCGGTATTTATTGTACTTACGTTGAGACACGGAAAAACCACCATCGACTACTACAGTAGTAACTTTTTTAATACACTTTATACGTATTTGTGTTTGGTCTTAATCTCACTCAGTGTCAGATGATGGTGTTGTCTAAAATAGTAAACACGCAAAACCAAGAGAGGCGACTGGTTCTCAAGTATAACTGCCAGTATACATTTATACGTGCTGGCAACAAATTTTCAATTTAATGGGTTTTGCTTAGCAAGGCGAGCTGAGAAAAGGTCTTAGCACCATGCTATAGCCTCGTCACGATGTTTTCCTTTACCGAAAGCTCCGGCCTAGTAGTAAACATTTGAACCTACGTCGATTGGTCGCCATAAGTCGCCATGTATATGGCGAAAAAGCCCGTCATAGTGATTCGCTTTTGCGGGTCGCATTTCGGGATTAGCCTGTGCATATCCAGCTTTTTGCAGGCCGGCATGACAGTGGCGACCGGCGATGGACAGTATGTCACTCGGTGGTCGCCATTGTTTTTGGATTGTACTATGTTTACCATCAGGCACAGTGCAGTCACTTTGCCGTGCTACTATAACAAAAAAAAAATTGATACGGTATCAGAAGAAGATAATTACTGAGCAAATATTATTTCAAAATTGATATCTAAGTAGGAAAAAAATCTGTAAGTAGTAGTGAAATTAGCAAACAAAATCGAGTGACCAAATTTGGCGCATTTCCAATCGCTAGGATTTTTACTGTCATATATAGCTCCCGCTAAAGCTTTTAAGTTACGCCAGTACACATCCAAGCCCGTGTTATATCCGCGAAAGTTGTAAATCATATCACGTTGCTTCTTATAAACATATTTCGTGTGTCCTCTTGCTTTAAAAAAATCTTACGTTACTTTAGAGTTGAGAATTCGTTTCTGCACGACATTATTATCTTTTAAAAGTGATATAGTATATATATACTTGTGGGATAATATGAAAAAAATGCTATCCTATTTTCAGTAAATTTATTTTTGTTATATGAGAGATATCAAATACATAAATAATATCGTAGATAATGATATCGATGTGTGCAATTGTATGAATAATGATGACATAGTTTATAGTGGACGTACTGTTGCGTGCGTTCTTTACAAGTATCTCTAATAGTTAAGGAAATAGTTTGCACATTTATATATTTCTTAATAATACATCTAGAATTTCTAAGGAAATATTATAACTTCACAGAAATATGTAGATCGGATTCGCAGTAAACAAAACAAAGGTCGGCAAATATCCAAACATCAAACACAACCGTCCGTGGGTCCGAGACGTTTTGACAATTTACATGTTGTAATTTTAATTAGTACGCAGCTGACCAGGGTCTTGAGACGGCAGCTGGGGGTCCGGGCTGCTGCGTACAATGGTCCGCGACTCGAATAGTTTTACCTAATGTTAATTTAATCTAAGGGACAATCCCGGCCAAGTTTTCGCCCTCGTGTTGTTCTTATTGTTTAGGTCTTGACTTCTGTAATTTTGATAAATTTGCACAACTATACGTTAATACTCCATACTTTAAAGTAGGTATTTATAACTCCGTGTAAATATATGATTTTTCAAGTGAAAACTTAGCTTTAGACGCGGTATTTTTTGGCAAGAGATAAACATACGGTTTCGCGTTATGACATGCTAGTAGGCGTGACCGACCATATTGTGCTTGCGCGGCTTGGGTCAGACTAGCGACGCGTAATATAGCTGCCTGTGTATATCTAATATTTATATTTTGTATTGGGATTGTTTAACTCATCATATGTATGATTAATTAATAAACTGTATAATAATGTATATAATTATTGTTCGGAATGCCATTAGATGTGCAAACCAGACTAATGATAATAATTTCAATTTACAAATTATGAAATGTCAACAACTCATACCATAATTGAATTAAAAATTGAAAAAAAGTGTACATTCCATTATTTTGAGTTTCACTTATATATATTTACTTTTATACTTGGAATTATATGCCATAGCATACAGTTTAGTATAAAGAGTACTAAGCTGATATTTAACAATTGCAAACTGTCCCAATTTCAAACAGCTGTTTGCGGCATCTTGTTTTGGGTCTTCAAACCTTGGAAATCGAAGACGTGCTACAACAAATGTCTAAGTGTAAAATTATAATACTTATTTTTTGTCCTTTTAATCAACAAAATTTAAAACACTTTTTTATTGTTTTGTGCTGAGGCTGGGTTACATAATGTAAATAATGACACAGGTGTTAAAGAGTATTGGCAATAGTAGTTACATTGTAATAATGTAATTCATAAAAGATATTTTTTTTTCGTTTTATTTGTGTCAACCAATCTTCTAGATTATTACTGCCATTTTCGAGTAAGTAATATTATTACGAGGGTCTTGTGACCATTTCAATGTTCTAACAAGATAGTGGCCCCCTTTGTTAGAACTTTCCAGGGAGTTTTTGTGTTATCTCAGAATTCATGCTCCGTGATAATATTTCCCATCAAATTCACTTGTGCACAATAACCGAACTATTATTATTATTATTATACCACTAATATTACAAAGTATGTAATTAATTAAGTAATATAAAATCTACTACATAACAGACAAGATCCGCCTAAAAACTCAAAAAGACATTGATTCATAGAAGTGTACAAAAAAAACGAAACAATTTAATGAACAGTTTAATCTCTAAGGTCATATTTAGACCTTGCTTACCATGAATTTTGATGATAAAATGTGAAAAATGTCTTATATTAGTTGAATTAAGGCCACATATTTATCCAGTAATTTCCAGCCATTTAGATACAGAGCCCACCATATTTGTCTAACCCTAAAACTATCCTAAGATTAATCCGGAATTTTGTTATCCGTGTCCTTTACGAAGGGTGACAGGGTTGGGCAGTGGATACTGCCCTGTGGCTCGCAAGCCTCGGGTGGTATCAACAATTATAAGTATATGCGTGTACATGTAGGTACAAATTATATAAACTATACTCTATTAAAGTAATTAATGAATAATGAATGTTATCAAGACTATACTAAAGAAATAGCGGCTCTATCAAATGGGTCTTATCCGTTGGATTTGTATTATTTCAATAACTCCTATTTTCATGAATATCGAGGAATATTGAAATATGTTCTGCTGTATGCGACAGTGATTCCATGTATTTATTTCTAAAATTAGTAACTTATAGTTTACTAAACATTGCTGAATGCTTTCGAATAAATATAATGACTACATCTTTTCAGTAAAAATATAAATTACTGTTTATTGTTTTATGACTCATATGATTCCATAAACCTAAATACAAGTTTCCTAATTAAAAGATTGATTATTAATCGTCTTTTGTCTTTATTAATTATTAAATCATAGCTTATTGTGAAAAAAACAGAAGTGTACGCATCAGTATTTTCATGACACTAAACCGAATGACGTACATAAAAAAACCATATTATTAACTAAATAGAAAATTAAAGAATAAAAATCATATAAACAAATCATTTGGCTGAAATATATGGACGATTTTGAAATTATATAGTAAGAATATAATAACTAATTTAAGCATAAGCATAGTTAATTAGAGGATTATGCGATTGAAAATGAAAATAAAACGAATCTACGATAGCTTAGTTGATAACGTGTTCAGACACAGTGTCGATGGGCGTAGGTTCGAATCCTTGCAAGTGAGTCGGAGCACGCGGTGAAGGAAAACATCGTGATGTAACCATAGCATGGTGGTAAGGTTTTTTTAAGTTCGCCTGGCTAGCTACCGCCCTCTAGTAAGCCCTCTAAGATCCATCGCCGAGCACCGGTTGGTGTGTTGCAGCACACGCACTTAAGAGCCAGCCTTACGTTAAGCGTGTTTACCATCTTAGAGCAAATCCTTATTAAGCAATAAATGAGATGGTGCTTAAACAATAAAAGCTACAAACATCATCATCATTACTATTATCCCACTTAAGTAGGTTCGGCACAATATGTTTTCTGTTTCCACTCTCTTTACCTTTCATTCACACCTTTTACTCACATATTATTATTCACACAGTCCATCGATACCTTTTTCGGCCTTCCTCTACTCGTATATCCGTCCACAAACATACTCAACACTTTCCTAGTTACATGGTTTTCACCTCTCCTCATGACATGCCCATACCATGATAACCTATTACTCCTCAACTTATCTGTCACTGGTGCTATTTTCAAACTTACTCTGATATACTCATTCTTAATTTTATCCATTCTAATCACACCACACATCCACCTTAACATTACCATCTTTGCCACATGTAATTTTCTCTCATCCGTCTCTTTCGTAACCCAGCACTCAGATGCATACCTACAGCATGACTGGTCTTATCATAGCTTTATAAACCTTCCCTTTGAGTTTCAAAGGCATTCGCGGATCACAAGTTAACCCAGACACATTTCACCATTTCATCCATCCTGCATTTATACTATTCCTCACGTCCTTATCAATGACACCGTCGCTTTGTATCACTCAACCGAGATACCGAAAATTAGATGCAAAAAAAAAGCTACAAACAATTTAAAAAAAAATCTCAATCCAATTCATTTTTTTTCAACCAACAAACATGAGATTCTATCACTTAAAAGTCCCAAAAACCTAGATGTAAGTAATAATATATTGATTATTTTCTATTAAAATAAATTACATCATATAATATTTATATACTGCTAACATTTCTAGATTATATCAGAACCCTTGTTAGAAGCGGTAGACGAGAGAAACATTTTTGCAGTTTCTCTCACTTTTCCTTTATGAAACAACAACACTCGTACTTGTATCTGGAATTCTGGAACTCACTTAGCATAAGTGGCGAGTTTTACCTGATTACATAGAACTAAGAAACAATGGATCTATCATTGTTTAAAACAGTTTATCATGTCTCAAATAAAAACCCTATAACAATAACAAATTGTTAAGAATAAATGTTAGTACGCTTGTACTAGTCTATTATTGAATTTATACGCGATGAAAATGCGCTTTACCAAATTATTTTCAATGTTTTATTAACTTGGGTTCGAATTATAATAATCATTGTTTCATTGTTTTTTCTTCGGTGTACTTAAGTATAAGATTTGTGTAGTCCGTTTTGATAGAAAACTGTATATAAAATTTATGTATATGGCGTTTAATGAATCTAATCTTCAATTAGTCCTTGAGGTTCGCTTCAACCCTTCTCTAATGCCAGAAATAAATTACAAGTAAATTTTTGGATATAACGGCAAACTTATACAAATATGTGTTGTTTTATTTAAATTTAAGGCAAAAAAATTATCTCACAAATTTAAGTATGATGTACAAATGATAGATAGTGACCTATATAGTGTTATTAAATACTTGATAGAACTGGCGGAATATTGGAACTACTAAAAAACATTAATATGCTGTAATGCGTTTATTTATTTACACATTATGCGTTAAATACGCAATAGCGGACTTTATACTTGATTAATTGATTCAATGTCGGACTGGCAGCCGCTTGTTATACAATGAAGACGATCAAAAGAAAGCGCGAGCTATCTCGACTGTGGTGCCATTTCTTAACGATAACTATAAAAATTATTAGAGAACGATTCAATATAATTAGTTCCGTTTTATTTCGCCCACTTGCTGTAGTTTTTTAATACCGACATTTCATAAAGCTATTTATATACCTACATAGTTATTTATAGACGTAAATAAAATATTATATTGTTTTACGTTTGACTTGTCCAGATATTCGTACATCGTCGTGCAGGCGCGTTCGCGGCGACACAACAACTGTCGTTACATAAATAATAACATAAGGGGACAACAAGACACGCTGTTTACCTCGCAGCAGAACTCGTAAAAATATCCTAGACCAAGCATTATTCATGAGCAATCTCTGTACTTATTGGTCCCTACTTTAATTATATTGAGAATATTGGAAAAATGCGAAAGGTAAATTGTAAATTTTTCTTTTTTTGTATTTTTTGGGGGAATTTCACATTGCCTTATAGATTTATATAAATGAAACAAATCTACCGTTAGTATGGATTAATCCCTAAAATAGTGGAACCAATTTCGATCGTATATTTACTAACTACTAGCAGACAGCATTTTTTGTAGAGTACATATATCCAGCGCTTAAGCAATAATAATAATTTAATTGCTTGTTTTATCTACTTCGCTTACTTCCAATATGAATTCCTCTGAAACGACAAAACCAATTTTATAAGAACGAAGTCACATTCATTTGCTAGTAATAAATATGAAACAAAATTAACAATGAAACCACGTTCGTATCAAAATATTTTGTGAAAATATCAGATCTCCGTGTTACCATCCAAGGAATTTGGATAAAATATTCAATGATATTGTTAAGAAAATCAAATAGCTTGTTGATAGAGCAGTAATCTTCGTAAGCCGTATAAGAAGGGGCGAGCGGTCGCGGATTCCTTCGACCAACTATGCTGAATATTTTTAATCAATACAAATTAGGTTGAGGAATGGTCGGACGGGCGGCACGGGCGCCGTCCGGGTGTAGTACGCAATGCGAGCCGCACTCTGCTCAGAAACATGACAAACTCAGACAAAAATATGAAAACTATATCTACTTTTATTATTATTATATATTTCAACATCATAACATATAGGCTTTAATATAATTAACTTACACATTTTCAAATATAATTCACACGTCTACAAATATTCCTAGTACCTTTTATTAAAATATGTATCGAAGGAAGTAGTTAAGAACACGTGATTACTTGTTACATAACTCAATACATCGGTTATTTATAAATAATTTGATGATCTTATATTAATACTATCTGATTTATTATAAATTTTGTAAATGGCTATTTATGTTACTGTATTGTATTCTGTTAGACTGATCGAAGCATAACTCAGATGCCATCTTAATATGTTCGTCGGAAAGGAACTAGTTCATAACATTTGCAATAATTGAATAAAATAATGTAATACTAAAATACTTTAATGTAATACTAAATACTTTAATGTAATGTAATACTAAAATACTTTATTAAATCGTCATTTAGTCTAATTTGTATTGATAAAAGTATAAGTAGTATAAGATTTTATCAGGTTTAATAATATCAGGTAATTAACAACAATTGAAGACAATCTTTTATTGTAAAACATCAATATAAACGATACAGTTACTATGCCTAACGGTTTTTTTTTTATATCATAGGATGCAAGCGAACTGGCGTGTCACCTGATGTTAAGTGATCAACACCGTCCATAGATGCTTGTAACATCAGGAGAGTCGCAAGTGCGTTGTCAGCCTGTGTTTGTGGTCAGGGGGTAGAGGGGACGGGGAAGAGGGAAGGGAAGTGGGCCTCCGGTGGTTTCACTGACCGAATTAAACCCAACAATGCAAGCACTGTTACTTAACGTCGGTTTATGGTAATCTTCTGGTAATCTTGTAATATAAAAATAACAGTAACTATCAAGAAATATACAATCCATCATCAGATGCTGCTGTCATACCAACCTGCATGACTCGGTAGTTGAATATATATTAATTAATCCTGAAATGCGACGTAGATTAGTATACCAATACATACCGTGTTGCACTTGATGTATGATGCTCATATTTAATTTTTTTTCAGACTGTCTACGCTATTGGCCTATCAAGGCTTTAGCAGCTTCACCGGACTACTGTTGCTCATAATCCAGTAAAATATACTATAGGTGCCTTAAAACTGGCGTGTTGCGGAATCACCGATACATATAACATGTTATGTTAAGTTAATATATATACTTAGTCTGGCCATAAATACTGTTACAATTAAAAATAAACAAAATATTACATTTGAATTTGGAACCTGTCATTTTTATATTATTCATTGAGTTTTCTCATTTTGACTCCAATACATTGTACAATATTTTGCGATATTAAAATGGAGTGTATGATAAAGAGAACCGAATCGCTGTGATTGCATTACACAAAGTAGGTATGGAGCCAAATGCAATATTTAAAACTCTCCATACGCTTGGTATTAGTAAAATGTTTGTGTACCGGGCTATTAATAGGTACAATGAGACCTCCTCTGTTTGTAACAGAAAAAGATCTGGCCGTCCACGTAGTGTTCGTACGAAAAAGGTGGTCAAAGCAGTAAGGGAAAGAATTCGAAGAAATCCTGTCCGAAAGCAAAAGATTTTATCTCGGGAGATGAAGATGGCACCTAGACCCATGTCGCGTATTTTAAAATCGAAACAATTACTGAAGCGGTACGCAAAGGGAGGTCATAGAAAATTTTTGTTTACGAATGAGATTTTATTTACAATTGAGCAACATTTTAACAAACAAAATGGCTGTATTTATGATAAAAGCTCTAAGGAATCTTCTAAATTAGTCGACAGAGCGCAACATGGGCACTATCCGACTTCAGTGATGGTTTGGTGGGATATTAGCTATGAAGGAGTGACTGAACCAAACTTTTGTGAGAAAGGTATCAAAACATCGGCACAAGTGTATCAAGATACCATTCTTGAGAAGGTAGTGAATTCCCTTAACAACACCATCTTCAATAACCAAGAAAGGTCCTTCCAGCAAGACTCGGCGCTGGGTCATAAAGCTTAGTCTACGCAGTCTTCGTTGGAAACGAACGTTTCGGACATCATCAGAGCTGAAGACTGGCCGTCGTCTATTCGTGATCTTAATCCGCTGGATTATGATTTATGGTCAGTTTTAGAGAGTACGGCTTGCTCTAAACGCCTTCATAATTTGGAGTCCCTAAAACGATCCATACGATTGTCAGTGAAGAATTTTCCCATGGGAAGAGTGCGTACTTCTATTGATAGTTATCAACGTTTAAAGGACTATATTGCAGCCAATGGAGACCACTTCAAATTAGCTTTTTATATTTTTAATTGTTTTATATTTATGTATTAAAGTAATACACTGTAAAAGTAATTAATGTTATTTGCAACAGAATTTTTTTTTCTTTGATTCAGTATTTATGGCAAGGAGGTTTGACGTTTAAATATTTTGATCGTGTCACAGATGAAAATAATGTCTATAATTAATCGTAAATACCATATCCTCATAGTCATAATTACTTTTGAATGACTTTTATAAGCGTTATAAAGTACTAACTACTACTAGTGTATTGGACAAATTCATCCCAAAATAAAAGCAGCAAATATATCATTCAAAACAATTCACCAAGTCATATTCGAATATTGAGCTAAAATAATATAAAAAGTTCAAAATGGTTATGATTCCAGCCCACTGTGTAAGACGATGTGCATACGATATCGGAGCATCTCAAGATAAACTTACTTAACAAGCTGATATTGATTTATTGAGTGAGACGAGCTCTCATCCCCCAGGTACGAGTTTGCTTATACTGTTATAAATACACGGGTAGATAGATGCTATTCATAGTTTGTTACTTTGAGAATTACAGTTTCTTGGTGAATCTTGATGTTTCATTTCGCAATATATTTAAATCTTTATTATCATATAAAAGACTTGTTGAAAAGAGATTGATAATATAAATAGAATATGTTTCAATATTGATCTAAACGCTTCTTTATTTATATGAGTATGTTTCTTGCTATGAAGAAGAATAACAAAAATAACCAAAAGAATGTTTGTTTCTTTTTTATTAAGTTATTCCTAATCAAGTTTCAACAATTCTTTTTGTTTTTTTATAGTTAATTAAATTGGGATGGTTATTAGCTATCTAGCAGTTATTTAGCACAAATAGTAGTCCAGATAGTGCACTAAACGAGCTTACAGTATATTGCAGGCTAGCTGTATACCGCGCCACCGGGCGGGCTGTCGGGAGCTGAGTACGTGGAAAATTAAATGTGAGTATAACTATGGGACATAACTAGTATGTTAAGGTCGTAAGAAATGTTCAAATGAAAATATATCAAGAAAAACAATATCATTGGTACAAAAATAAAATTGGACATTGAATGGAATTGAAACATGTATTGTGGAAACAAATTTATTGTAACTCTTAATAGTATTTTTCCCATTCATCAACAAAAGCCACTCTCAGAGAATAAAGAGGAACTTAGTAATTATCCAGCCCTCTGGTGCATGTAGGTATAATTTTAGTTGTCAACAAATATGTACGTAATTTTTTACTTTGTAATATGACGTCGGGAGGGTGTTACAGTAACATTTCCCGAGAGTCAAATTTCCTCAGTAGGTTTTTCTTTGCCTTCTGTTAATATTATTATTGCTTAATTCTCACTTCTATATTTTTAAGAATATTCATATACTTCTATTTTTTTTCTTGCAAAATTAGATGCTAGGGATATGAAAATAAGAATAGGGGAGTTCTGCTCAGTGACGATTTCTTACTGTTGTTACATTTCAAGTTTGATTTAGCGAAGAAATCATAAAGAAAAGAACCTTTGTTTAAACGTTTACAGAAGTTAAAAAGTGTAATATGTTTTCAATAAACTACCTACATATACATAGATGTGTTTTATTGTTTGCAGTTTTGAGTTTGATCATGATCTTCTGATGTTAAATGTAAGAGACTCAAGTTTAACTGCTTGAACACATTTTCACCTTGAGGAGTTAGCCAGAGTTAGTTAATTATTACAGGAGACGGACTTTGAATGAAATAATTGTAGAAAACTTGTAATGGAATTGTTTAATGTATTTACAATTAGACTGGCGACTATAGAATAATGGAATAAAATAGAATGTGAAGAAAAAATCGTCTTTTGTTTTACGTTTGATTTATGAATGTAATGTTGCAGCATTTAATTAAGCATTAGCTTTATGTGAAAGGAGTATCGTTAACACCATGTTATGATTACACCATGATGTTTTCCTTCACCGAAAGTTTTTTTGAGAGCAGTTTAAAATCTGTTTTAAGTAATATATAATTCCAAAAAATTTATATATTTTCTTTAAATTTCTGTTTACTTAAAACAAGTTTTAAACTGCTTTAAGTAATATATAATTCCAAAAATTTTATATAAAATTTTAAATTTCTGTTTACTTTAAACATATTATTATTAAATTCGAATAAGTCACTGGCAGAAAACTAAACTTAAGAGAAGTGTGCAGCCACGTCTGTAAGAACTCGCCGCTCCGTAGGTTGTTTTTTATCCGCGCCGACCGCATACACAACAAGGCCATTTAGCTGCGGCCCACAACCATCTCTAACTTCACTACACTTTATACACAATGATGAGATATAAAGTCTAGTGTGCACCTATGATCTAATAAAAAAAAACTATTTTTCAAAATTTATCTCCGATTTATTACTTTAAACTGATACTTTTTTTGAGAAGATTAGAAATAGATTTTACGAAACGAAAATGAGTAACAAGAAAGAGATATCTATAGATGTGTTTATGAAGTATATAATATAATGTCTCTGCTCTGTACAATATTATACTATCAGTTTAAGATTGCCTTGAGCGAGGACAGTTCACTCTCGCATGTCTGCCCCCTGTGACTAAAGTTTCGTCGACACATCTTTAAAGTATGTTACATTTAAATTAAAGCAATACATTCATTTTAGAATACTATTTTACTCTCTTTGTTATTCTCCTTTTATGAGAGTAACTTAAATTGATGTGGATAATCTTAAATTAGCAAAGGAAATAATGTGTTAGCGAAATATTTGAGGCCAATAGCGAAGTCAATTCGAGAAAAAAAAAAGCAAAATATTTGTGAATAATCAGCAATAGCTACGGATATTTAAATGTACTAAACTGTATTCTTATTTTATTATACCTGAAATGTTTTTTACTATTTGTGGATTATGTATTATACAGTTTTATTTGGGCTAGATATAATTACGCTTTTTCCGTCGGGCTAAGCAGTAATGATAAAATTCAAATTCTATTAATATCATGAACGACAAACTTTCCAAGAATGAAAAGATCTTTGTGTCCATTCCAAAAACAAAACATCTTAACAGATTTTATATAACATATAGATTATAGTTTATAAAAGCATTATTTAATTTAACAAAAATATTACGATAAGTGAGTTGAGAAATTCTTGTCATCTCAAAGCTATGAGAAGCCAACACCTGCCGGAGGACCAGACGTAGTGCTGTAGGCAGTTCCTGCTCTTGGGCCCAAAGGTGTGGCACCATGTGATCGTTATGCGTGCTAATTGCACATAACCCACCTTCAGTTGTCCGGCGCAGAGGATGTCTGTTAGGAATTTACTCGGGTAAAAAAAAGTACTGGTATTATTTAAAACATAAAAATCAGAGGAATTCGCGGACAACCCCACTAAATTAACAAATTACAGTCGACAATTAATAGTTCTCGTGATGAACTGAAACCAACGCAGTCACGGAAACTAAGTAGTTAACCGATAAATAAAAAAAAAGATCGAAATTACATTAAAGAAAAAGTTGACCAAATATTCAAATTGACATCGTTAAGTACCTATATACACTCACATATGTCAACTTTATATCTATTATACTATATAACTAGGTGTTTCAACTAGTTCTAAGACCGTTTTAAGTAGAGGACAGTGTCACGCCCGCGGCGGTTTGAGTTAAGAGGGCGATTTTGGGAATTCACATGTACGTAGACAATGCCCTTAACTGAAACTTTAAAATGTATTTAACTCGTTGAATTTGAAATAAAAGATAATTATAGTATAAATTGATGTCTCCCGCGCTTCTTTATCTGATTTGTGTAATTCTCAATAGGTTAACGTTGATGTGGTCCGAGTTAGTAATACGTTTGGTATAGATATAAGACTGGTTAACTTGCTAAAATAAACTGGTATACGTTTAACAATCGAATTTGAATCGGGCCTATTTAGAATGTGAACGTATCTCGACTAAAGCGCTGACTTCGAGTCCGTATTTAAAAAAAATCCGCAATGCTTGAGGGACGATAATAGTGATAAATCTGTATTTCAATATATTTATTTACACATAGGCGTTTTAATAAATCGTGAGTACTTAGTTAATAACAAATTTAATATTATCGGAAGGCTAGGTAAAACTAAGAAATGGGACCTGAACTTATAAGTGGGCTTCGGAACACGTCATTAGTTGGTTGACGAATTTCGTGATCAAACCATATTAGCAGCATCTCTATAGGAATAAGTATTACAATTTATATGAATATTATAAATCTCAATAGATTGGTTTACGTCTGTTTTTTTGTTGTTTAATCGCACTAACGTGTAGAACTATCGGTCAGATTATAAAAATATTTTTTCATTTATAATCTATTCATTGAGAAAGATTAAAATAACTAACATCACGCGTAGTGCGGGGAAGCTGTCAAGAACTTGCTAAGCCAATAGCGTAGTCAGTTTGAAAAAAAAAACTAACATCACGCTATAATCGTTAAGACCACAGTATTTACCATACAAGTAGCAGGTCGGAATGTATTCTGAGCGAAATTCAGATATGACAGGCTATTAGGCGTGCAAATTTTAAAAGCGAATGAAATTACAGAATATTTTCAATATAATAATCATTTTCCATATTAATTTCTCCTACTCAACACAAGGCAGTTATTGATTAAGAGTAGCTATGCTGCATTTAACTTAAATATCTTCATTGAGATGGGGGTTGTTAAAGTGACTTGGGGTGTCAAAACGGCAAGTCATTACAATGTACCTCGCACAAACAGGGTGGAAGTTTACTACTATCGTCTCACTTCGCAGTCTACTTACAATTTATAATATCTTACTATATTTTTTGTTGAGAAATACATGGCTTTACGTACAATTACTGATCACCACGTGATTATGTAATAATTAAATTAATAAATATATATTTTGTACAAATTTACTGCATAGTACACTACAGTCAAAAAACAAAGGCGACTGTCGGTGTTAAATACCATCGATACTCGTCGGCGTCCTGCCGACCTGCACAACTGTATACTATACGCCTCCTTTGAAGGTTCCGATATGGGCATAAGGAGAAAAGTTAGCTAAGAGGTGCTGATATAATTGCTGAATAATCCAACGTTATAATGTGAAATAGCAACCTGCGATATATTCGTCTTTCAGTCTATCATATTGTATTGAAGAAGATATTAATTAATGTTAGATATTATGGACATTAGGTTTTAAACCCAAGATCAGTATGATTTTTAATTTTATCAATTTTGAGGCTCACGTGAATTGTAGCTGATATATTCCTTAACAAAGACGATTGAAAACAATAACTAATAGCAAAACGAAACAATAATTGATGTAGGAAAACCCCAATCCCTTCACAGTATCACAATTCGAGTGGGCGATAATAAGACTTTTAATGTTCACCTGGCTAGCTACTACCCCAAGTTGAAAATCTATCGCCAAGCACTATAAGTGTGTTCCATCAGCTACACATTAGAGCCAGCCCTTCTCTAGACCCTAAAAAATAAAAAAAAGTTATTCTATTTCTAATTATTGTTTAATTAACACCAAATGTATTAAAGAATATTATGTCTTCGAATGAATTTAGTCCCGGTATCGGATGTCAAAAGGCGATGTATAAATATCACTTAACATGAATACCTCAGTAGTTAACAGAGCGCTGGAAGTTTAACCCTAAACCGCCGCGGGTAACGGCACAAGTTAGACAATAACCGGCGAGATTAGAACGGGCGCCAGAAACCCGCGGGAATTGCAAGGTGAGCTAGTTTATACCTAAATAATATCCTTCATATTGATAATTTACCTCACATTGATTAGTTTTGCTGTAATATATATTACACTATCTCGGCCACGCATTGCTGTGGCTCAGTTATTACATTTTGAATTAAAAGTATGATAAAGTATTTGGTATTATGGGGATCACCCCATAATAGACTCAGTAGACTCATTAGAGTCTGCCTAAAAACTTGATACAGTAAAAGCGCGGTTACATAGTAAATAGATTAACAGAATATGTGAACGATAAAGTAAACTAAAGTGTTTCAAGATGACAGTTACCTTAAAGCCAGGAGCAGGGTGATTGTCTTAAGAAAAATAGAAAAGGGAATTAGTTGAAATATGGCAAAGATTAAGTTATTCCATCAGATTAGCGGGACTAAATGAAATAGGCTTATATTAGAGTACGAGAGAAAAACAATATTTTTTTACTCTTAATGAGACAAAAGGACAGTAATTTGAATAAAGTTGTGGAAAAATAAATATCAAAAATACCAAAACCTACGCACTATTCGAATTTCTAAAGTTGGGTAAAGTAACCATCGTTTTCCTTCATGGAAAACCAACAACAACTTTTAATTGTTGAATGCCAATCATCTCGTTGGTGTCAAATGGACGGTTATCCGAGACAATGTTTTTTGTTTTGTATTTTATGTGCGGCCTATCATTCAAGCTTAATCCTTGCTTGTACAAAAGATTAACAACGTCGCGCTGCCGAGACATTTTTCAAGGGACGATATCGGCGACAAAGCACCGGACGCCCTCGCCTCAACTACAATAAAATAAAAAAAGCAATTAGTAATGTTTTGTTTGTCTCTGCCACTCGATTTTTCACTTCTAATCTCTTGTCTTCGGTAATTGTTTACAACTTTTCTTGATGACGTCATTGTTGTCAGGGTCCTTTGTATTCTTTTTGACGTGAAGCGTTCAGGGTATTTAGCACTCGCTATAATATTAATCATGGTTAGAGAGCTGTAAGATATATTAAGGGTTATCTAAATGTTTAATGAAAGAAAATAGTTGAGGCAGTCACAAGGACTGCCCACAGAAGTGAAAACTCATAACGAAATAAATGTGTTCTCTTTTGAATCTTCATATTAATTATAGTTGAAATGACAATTGTATTTAAATTTCAGAATTTGTTTATTGAATTTATTAACACTAGTGTGGTTATCATATTTATTAGCACTCGGAGCAATAATCATGTCCATACAATTTTTAAAAGTCTATTAATCAATCAAACGTATCATGGGCTGCAAAATATCTTTATTACATGTACATAGGCTCCTATACTGATGCAAGCGCAATACAGCCGTTCATGCTTACGTTGTATGTCATGTCGCAAAATTATAAGTGTATCTCCCGCTAAAAATACCGTTCAACGCGCCTAAAGAAGTTTTCACGTCAAAAAGTCACGTAATAACATTTCAGGGAAAATTTTGTTTACAACAGACAGACAGACACATTGTCAAACACCTAAAATAATTTATTTGCATATCGTGGTTGTCATTGAATATAGTTAATTACTACAATGCACGCTATTTTGTCTTTACTTTTGCTCGTGTTTATCACGGCATATGATAAATCACGTAAAATTTTGTTCATATCTAAAGAAAGCTATTCAGATAAGGGATAAAGTTCTCCCATTCTGTAAACCATCAGATTACCATATAATCCCCTTTTACAAATCGTCACTTGGTTTGATTTTCAGTCCCTCTGGATCAGTCAATTTAAAAGTAATAAACAAGCAATGAGAGCTGTTTATGTGTATAGGTACACTCGTATAATCCGCACTGTATTTTACTAAAGCACTAAAGTATTTCGTATTGTTTAAATCACCCCATAAATACATGTAAACGATTCCCAACAAAGAGATGTCGCGTGCTGCAGCTCCGGATCGAGACAATAAATCTGCTGCAAGCACAAACAAGAAATAACTTTCACGGCTGAAAATATCAAATGTAAAATGTAAATTTAACTACCTAATACGCGCTTAAGCCGTACAGAGAGCGCTTTAAAGCGCTGTTTATTTGAAAACTGAGTTGTTTTTATGTTTATATCGCGTCGGGATATAAAAACGTCTGCTTGTACCGGGGTTGTGCGACCGAGTTATGAATTGCCTATGAGATATCCATTGCAGCCAAAGATTAAGTTGTAATTGCAGACAACCTTTAAAGCACTTTCTCGTGCGTACGATTTAGTTTCACAAAGATATTTAATACTTACTTTATTTACTTAATTTATATACTATTAAAATAATATATAAAATATTTGTCAATTGAAACACTCCAACAGTTGTAACAAGTAGGATTACCACTTAAGAAAAAGATATTACAGAAACACTGGAACTTATTTTAGGTATATTAATGAACAAGTTGTTCAATTGAACGAAAAACAATTCCCTTCATCTTTTTTTAAAATTAACAGATGGCATACGTTAATATTCAAAATCAAAATCAAAATCAAAATATCCTTTATTCAATTTAGGCCCTGAGAAGGCGCTTATGAATGTCAAAGCTACTACCGGTTCGGAAAACAGCCCAGTCATCGAGAAGAACCGGCAAGAAACTCGATCTGGTTTATTTTTTCATGTCATATATTTCTATAGTAATATAAATATTCACATTCGTTATTAGTGGATGCACAGAGAGGGGCGTCATTTCCAGACGTCACAATCGTTCACGTATTGATCCACCCTATAATAGCCTTTAGATATTAAAACCCGCTTGACATGGTTCTTGAACTCACTATCAGGCAAATCGGTAATGTGTTTTGGGACTTTATTATAAAACTTAACACTATTACCTAAAAAACTGTTTTTGGATTTAGTGAGCCTGAAGCATGGAATGACCAATTTGTTGCTGTTTCTAGTATTTAAATTATGCTGGTCTTTTACTAGATCCAACATATCTGAATTTTTGCGGACATACATTAAATTATCTAGAATATATTGGGAGGGCAGAGTTAAGATACCGAATTCCTGAAACTTAGTCTTTAATGATTCGCGAGGCCTCATATTATAAATTGCTCGAACTGCTCGTTTTTGTAATAGGAATATGGTGTCCACCTCAGCTGCTGTACCCCACAACAACCAACAACTACAGCAGAACTTAGTCTTCCCGCCAATTTTTTTACGTGAGGACCCCATTGTAACTTTGAATCAAGTGTAATACCCAAGAACACAGTATCGTCAACTAAGCCTACTAGATTCCCATCGATCTCGATTCTACTATTAGTAAACCGAACATTAGGCAAGGTAAATCTTATACATTTTGTTTTGTTGGCATTAAGTAATAGATTATTTAACGCAAACCAGTCGGAAATTTTATTTAAAGTATTATTTAGATTATAGAAATATTATTTAGATTTTGTCACTAACAGTTCAAGGGATCTAACGACACTTCATATATTTAGAAATTTACTAGCGGGCCCGGCAGACGTTGTCTCGCCCTGATTAAAAACAATCCTTGACAAATTATATACTAAAATGTTCCTCATGAATCACTTTATGCACTGGTGAAAACCGCATGAAGATATCTTCAGTAGTTTTTGAGATTTAGGGGACTTTGTTTTATACTATGTAATGTAATGATTAATGTGTTTCATGCAAACTATCGAAAAATCTTAATCTCCTTCACAAATGGAATAGTTACAAGTTATCAATTGTAATTTATATAGGTATTTCTGTTTATTTCACACAACATTTAAAGTGGATCAAAATATATTAACCACCATTATGTAATTACAGTCAATATATCTTTAAAGAAAATTAAAATTCAATGGAATGTCGCCCCTGCGTTGTAATCAGTCTGTGCGTAGTGTCTCGTAGGTGGCGTTGCATTGGAGGCAGTTTGCTTGATATAATGCACGTCGTCGCCCGTTATTGCTCCAACCTACTTATTTATAATTGTTACTGTCTTGACTACTATAACTAGACCTTTAATCCCATTGTAATTCCACTGTCTGCTAGTGATGAGACGATTGATCTTGACTAGCAAATAATTCTTATTTATATCATATTAGTTAAGCTCGTGGCTCCATACGTGTTTACCATAGTTTATTGTGATCAATATAAAATAGCAAAAAAATGGAAATGCAAAATACTTACCATAAAACTTGTATGCTTGACAATTTAAAGAGTATACACTGCCCGCACCGAACAGACGACGTATACAAATACCATCAGCACTGTAGGGATGTAAATAACAATCACAAATATGACATTTACATACATCTCAAGGACTGCTGATCGATGAAATACTGGCTGAGAATTTGTAAGTGACTAAATCAATTAAATAAACTTAAAAATAAATAAATATTATAGTAGACGTTACTTTGCATTTCTGTCTGGAATATATTGACAGCTACCACGTCTTACTGCAAAAAAAATCATTTGACTTTATTATGTAATCGATTGTGGTTATTACACGTTAATCTACAACATATTTTAATTAATTCTATACTTTTTATATTTACAGTTATAAAGCAACAGTGTCAACAGTTACCCAAGGAACGTGTTTTCAATTCTTTTTATTGTTTTAGTTACTAATATTTCGCTCTCTCCCTATTACTAGATTCATGTACACTCGGACAAATAAAATCAAACGTTTTTTGTTGCAATAAGACGTGGCTGTCAGTCTAATCCAGGCGGAAGTGCAAACTAACGCCCACTATAACACTTAATGACGCATTTCCACAAAGCAACGCCTTCTTCAATCAAATTAAAAATAAATTAAATAAACTCGTGTTTACGAATAAATCTACCAAAATACAAATCAAAGTAACTCGTGTTTGCGACCAAACCTAAAAAACCAACCAAAAAAGTAATCAAAGTAACACATACACTTTGCTTGGTGCTTGGGTTTTATAATTTCGCCTGGGTAGCTACCACCCTCACTATGAAAATTTGTCACCAAGCATCTGTTGGTGTGTTTTGACAGCAGCATTAGAGGGTCAGGCCCCTCTAGGCTAAAATTTATCAGATATTTAAAAAAATGTTGGTAAGTCTCGCCCTGGAATCAACCTAAAATGTGTAATTTACTTAGAGGCTTTCGCTATATTAATCGGAAGACTGTTGTTTGTTGATGCTGTTCTTGGTGGCTGACAGGACATGTTGCATCGTTATACGCTATATTCGTAAAAATTAAACAGACCTGAAATAAGTATGTCTCATCACTACCAGAAGAAAATAGTAATGAAATATAAGAGGCCAGAGTACAATAGCGCAGATATGGGCAAGGGTAACTCTTTCAAAGTAGCCGGCGCGGGCGAGCTGGCGAGGTCGCACGGGCAATTTACTTCCCATTCATAGCCACTGTTAGTGCCGACCTTTATTGCGTTTAGCCTGTAGTTTGGATGACATATTGCTCCGTGGAACTGTTTTATACTTCTTATATTTGATTTACAGTACTGCGGGACGTGCTCGCTGCGTAATTTCGAATTTATTTTTTCCATTCTCATCGCGTCTTCATTTGCCGGTGTAAATATCTTCTCTGAATAAATTCCATATAAATCAGACTAGAGAAGTTATAAGGCATCTTGAAGTTAATAGTGTGTTTGAATACCGTATCGATGGACGCTGGTTTGAATCATTGCAACTGAGTCGGAGCTTGTAGTAAAGGAAAACATGGTAATGAAAGCATAGCATGATGGTAGCGCTTTATTTGTCTACCTGGTGTAAGTATTGTTTAATCTAGAGAAGTTGTAAGCATTGTTTATTAATCTATGGAGTGATTAGTTCTAGTTTGATAAATTGTATAATAATATTTTTTATAAGTTTATGATTTATAGTCAACCTCTTCACTATTGTAGTTTTAGCATATTGTATATTATCTGTAATAAGTTATAAATACTTGTAAAATAATATAACAGCACCGTATTGTATTATATCACATACAAAATAAATAAATAAATATCATTAAAATCTATGTCAAATTTTTTTGTATAATGCTGATGTTGCGTTTGAATATATAGATTTTTTATATATTATCTATAGTCGAAAGATTCTTACATTTTTGGTTTATTAAAAAAAACATTGGCGTGTGAAAGTGGTTAATAAGACTAGTTGTGTATAGGAGTAATAAATCCATTATGATTTCCAAAACCCTGCAGATTTTTTGAGTTGACTACCTGAATCCTTCACAAACTAACTACCACCCACTAGTTGAAAATCTATCGCTAAGCACATGTCGGTGTATTTCGGCAACTGCAGATGAGAGCCAACCTACTCTACGTTTAGCGTGCTTACCTCCTTTGACCACGTTGTCATTTAACATAAGGTTAGATTGTGGTCAAATGTTAAAATCGGGTTATATCGTGTTCTGCCAACAAGACGTGAAAAGGCATTTTCTCGAGTCGGTGTGGCATCAATAACTGCCGTTGGTATTTAAAACCGACAGTCGCCGTTGTTTTTGGACTGTACTATACTTCCTATCGGGTATTGTGTAGCCATTTTACTGAGCTAGTGGAAACAAATCTATATTGTTTTTATTAAGCAATGCAAGAATTAAATAGCTTCTTTTGTTTAATTGGTATTTTGTGGACAATTCTTTGAATATAAAATTAGAATCGTGGATTTATAATGTATACAGTATTTTTCTAATCTTTATATATAAATTTCTTCTGTGCGTGTGTATGTCACTGAACTCCTCCTAAACGGCTGGACCGATTTTAATAAAACTTTGTGTGCGTGTTCCAGTGGATCCGAGAATGGTTTAGATTTGGACCCGGTAAGTGGCGTTGCGGTTAACTTTTAGGTTTATTTTATTATCAAGGCAGGACAACGTCCGCCAGGTCCGCTAGTTAATATTATATATCCGTTAATAAGTGAATAATCAATATGTACATATTGATAAGTGGAATCAATATTTAATAGAACATCTTTCCTTTGATTCAATTTATCATCGGTGGATGGATCGACGTGTAGATAGAGAGTGTTTAAAACATCGCATGGTTTACTTGCCTACTTATGTGGGTCTAAATATATACGTGTAAAAGTAGAATTCAAGTGTCTGTCTGTTAGTTTTTCTAGGTTAATTATTGAAACGGCTGCTTTAACAATATATTTAAAGGATTTTAAAGTACATATTTATTACGTTTATTTATATATTAGTAGTTGTGATAATATGATAATTGAAAAAATTAAAGAGAGATCACTATTAACTTACATAAAACATACTCACGAACTAATAACACCTTGTATTATCAGGACGAAGCCAAGGGCATTAGCTAGTTTTATTATAAATATAAGCTGTTAGTGAAGAGAAAAATCGCGTTGACGATCCAAAGCTTACAAAGGGTATCGAACCGGTTACGAACGGTATCGAAAGTCTACGGAGAGACGTCGCCTCTTTATGTGTGTTCTACCGTTTGTATAATAGGTTGTGTTCCGACGAATTGTTTAACATTATGCTTGTAGTTGCTTTCTACCATCGCACTGCTCGTCATCGGTAGGGAATTCATCCTCACACATTGGAACCGAAATGGTCACGGACGGTCCGGTTCCAAAGGGGTTTCCTTCCACGAACGATCCGGTTGTGGAATGAGCTTCCAGCCGAAGTTTTTCCTGGAGACTATAGTATGGAGTGCTTCAAGGGGAAAATTAATGGGTTATTTAAGGTTCGGCAACGCGCATGTAACACTTCTGATGTTACAGGCGTCCATAGGCTGCGGTGACCACTTTACATCAGGCGAGGTATAAAAAATAAAAATAAAAAATAAGATGAGATTGTGGTTCCAAGGTAAACCTATTAGGAATGAAAAACAACATAATTAAGTAAATAAACTTGATAAGATTTAACTGCGAAAATAGTTTTCACTTACGTAACGCACTGCTGAGCCTGTGAGTCGGATCCCCATGGACTTGGATTTAAATGTCCACTTTGTATACAGTATGATTTTACGTGACACTTTATAATAATAAAAATAGATAATGGTTGTATTTTAAATATATAGATACCGAATCGTATCCATAATATAAATATGTAGATATGATACCGAATTATCTTTACCCAGCTTTGTTACAGAAAAAAAACGAGCATACATGTTGTTAATATACATTTTACTTTTAACCTTCTAATTACGTTACTTGCTCACAGCATACAATGAGTAATAAATACCTGAATTAACATTGCACTTCTATAGTAGGGTAAGGTGGCACAGGAGTGCGTAGTCTGTAAGAGTACGTGCGTAGGGCTGATATTGGCCACAAACAATTTGTATGAAGGTCAATTGTATTTTAAGCTTCAGTAAACGATAAACGTGCGTCAAGAAATTCACTGATTTTATTGGTAAGAGATAAGGTTATTGATTTTATACTGTTTTGTTACAACATATTCTCAGTTTCAAAGTAGTGTAGCGTCTTATTTTTACTCGAAAAGTATTTCTAAAATATTTAATAGTTTTAGTTCGTTTCATTCCGATATACACGTATTCATTTGTGAATCATGCAATTTCGATTGTATGGTTCACAAATGTATATATGTATGAATAGCTTAGAATAGTTAGCTAGGACAGACGCGTCTTTTTCCAGGTAACAGCCCAAGCCGAGGTGTGCGTGCACCCTTGTGTATGTTACCTAAAA
>MU158840.1:457319-480359 GCA_015888305.1 Antheraea pernyi | reverse complement strand
CTATTGACCCGGCAGGGTCTTCATAGCTTCACCGGACTACTAAGGTTGGCGCTTAAGGCACACAACCGATTTGGTTTTTAGGTAACATACACAAGGGTGCACGCACACCTCGGCTTGGGCTGTTACCTGGAAAAAGACGCGTCTGTCCTAGCTAACTATTCTAAGCTATTCATACATATATACATTTGTGAACCATACAATCGAAATTGCATGATTCACAAATGAATACGTGTATATCGGAATGAAACGAACTAAAACTATTCGATTCAGTTCGATGAGGAAAAAAACAAAACCCTCCCACCATGTGTATATATGTGCACGTGTGTGAGGGAGATGATCTCATATGTGTGTTCAAGTGATGTAGGTAAGTCACTGTATCGCGAAAATAATATCACGAGGGCTCCGCGCGGGGACGACCTAGGCTCGAGATATTACTGAGAACCGCGATGTGTGCGAAAAGCGCGGGCGCAACACGCATTTAATAAGATCGAACTTAAATTTACTTAACGGTGACGGCGCCGAAATCTAAAAATATCTATGTTATGTAAAAAAATTATTATTATTGAACGGTAGTTTTTAGGGGAAGACAGACGTAAATACGCGATTCACTCTATCTTATATGAGTTATTTATTTTGAACAGCTGCGCGCGCGAGCCGTTGTAATGTAGCCGCGATGGCTGGAAAGGGTTATTTTACGCACTCTCTCGAAGAGGAGCGTAAACTACGGGTTGTGATCCGTAGGGTTCCTTCAGAACTCCCGACTTACGACATTTCCGACGACCTCAAAGAACAGAAGAAATCCCGTTCACGAGGTTCATCGTATGCGCTCTCCGCGCACCAGGGCTCCATATGATATGGTTCTCGTTGTCCTCGATCGCACCCCTCAAGGGAAAGCGATCTTCAATATCACAGTCGGGAGTTCTGAGGGGACCCTACGGATCACAACCCGTAGTTTACGCTCCTCTTCGAGAGAGTGCGTGAAATAACCCCACTGGTTGTCCCGAAGGAAACGAGTGAGGTCACGATGGGCGGTAGACGTGGCTACCTTCACCTGAATACCTACAGCGGTATTCACGGCGGAGGTGTAAGGGATACCTGCCGTTTCCAGCAGGCTAGAAATCTCAACCCAAGACGCTTTGTCTTGGATCGTAACGGGGGGCGGTGGGCGGGGCTTCTTGCCCGAAACTGCGGAACCCGCAGTTTTGGGCGAAGCGGGTCTAGAGGGCGCTGGTGTCGTCTTTGGCACTTTCGCGCCATTGGCGTTAGCGATCTTTTTGGAAGGCACTTTGCCTTCCGGATCGGACGAGGAGTTAGAGCGCTTCTTGCGCGGTTTGCGGTGCGTGAAGGTGGTGAAGCCATCGTCCGCAGGAGGGGCTTGCTTGGCAGGAGGATCTTGCTGAGCAGGAGGGTCTTGCTCCATATCGGAGCCAGAATCGGAGTCGCTATCATCGCTATCGCGATCGCTGTCGCGATCGCTATCGCTATTATTTAAATTGTGTAAATGTCCTGGATACGAGGAGAATTATAGGAAGCCATGATAATGCAAGATAGGATCTAATGCAGCAAATGTGTGCACTGGCATGATGATTGTACATTATATAGTGAAAATGTAACGTATATGTGAGATTTATGCAACTAGACTATGAATATAGTCTTGTGGTACTCTGCGTACTCTTGTGGAACAGTTGATCTCGTTTTGGAAAAATAACCAAAAACTAATAAGAGTTAGTTAAGTTTCGTATGGTATACTAAAGTTAATTAGTTTTTCTGTCTACCAAACATATTATACATTATTGATGATCATTTTTATTTAAGTTATACCAATTTCTTCTTTAACGGTGAACTCCTTGGGCACCTTACCCTAATTCTTTCCAGTAATGACCTGTCCTACTCCTAGTATAAATCTTGTTCGTGTTTCCAAATAAATAAATAAAGGAAAATATAATTGTTACTATTTTAGGAGTCATAGATGGCGAACGGATTTCTTTTGTTCTTTAATTACGTTTTATCTGCTGTGGAGCATAGATTGAAGTTCCAGGTATGTTGCTGATGATAAATCCCATTCCATTTGATATACTATTTGTATTCATATATCTAATGTACACGTTACATGTTACAGTAGATGGCGTTCGTATCTTAGTTACAAATGTTTTTGAAAAAGCGTTTCTGTAATGTACACACCCACTTACAATTTTACATTTCTTTAATAAATTTTTAAAAAGCGCGTGTGGAGCCGCGGGTAACAGCTAGTTATTTAATAAAACTCATTCTATGAAATGTGTTTTAAAACAATACATTTTATTCAAATCAATTTACATATTTTTTATATAAATTAAATATTCAATAATCTCAATAAACTATATTATAAATATTACTATTATTTAGATTTATATTGGCGTATTTATACCAAAATATTGTAAAACATTCGTCGAGCAGTACCGCGCCGTTTGGTGAAGTCATCTGAAACAAAAAAAAACAGCCTGTATACGATATAAGCGATATAAATGTAAGCAGAATGTTGTAACCTCGGAACTAGTGTCGACAGAATGTCGTGTGACACGGAAATACGGTGTGCTAGAGCGCTGTGCGACACAGTGGGGAACTCAAGTGTGTAGCACCGCGGGTGGCCCTTGCATCACAACGGCTATTTTTTATGCATTAAATTATTATTTTCTTTAAAAATGCAATGTAATTGTTACATTTGTGTCATATTGGATACCTTAAGAATATTAGAATAATAATTTATTTATAGAAAGCAGTAAATAATAATCTTTATTACATTTACTTACTTAAAATACAGGTATGTAAACTATTTACTAAGTTACAAAAAGAGCAAATGGAATGTTTTGACTCAAAATATATTTTCTTTATTTGTAGGCGAAAGAACGAAATAACATAAAATAATAAGGTAAAGAGATTACTACAAGCTTTTTTCAAGCATTATATAATTGAAAATAAATCAAAGAGAGTAAGTATTCATTGATATTTCGCGGAATTATTAAAGAAATACAATAGTAATTATACATAATTACTATTGTATACTAATATAATTACATAATTATAATTTTTTTTTTTTTTTTTTTTTTTATAATTTTTTATATTATTATAATGGTTTATAATTATATCTAATATTATATTATTATTACTGTGAAAACTCTGAACCCACGAATCCTGGAAAAAAAAACACGAATATGCAGTCATCGGGAATAGTCTAAAGTTGGCTAGTTTTCTGTTACATAAAAATGGCAATATAGCAAGCAAACCATAATCTTGAAGAACTTCGTTTGTAACCGGAACGGTGAAGCGCTGAAGCAGACACAATAAATAGCCTACCAAAGGTAAAGCCTACAGAAAAATTGTAATGCTAAAAGATCCCATCAGTCTTCGTAACTATATAATAATAATCATAAATATAGTGGTTCAACAAAATAATCACAAGGAGGGTTGATTTTAGGCAGGCGGCCGATCATAAAAATTAAGCCAAATCATATACCACAACATGACAAACATGTTGTACCGACCCTACTTATGTGGGATAAGGGTAAGAAGAAGAAGAATAGTAATTATACAGTTATCAAAAAAAAAAAATTAGAAAGTTACAGTTTAGTGAAACTAATTTAAAATTGTGCTTATCCTAAGGGTTAAACTAGTTTTTATAATAATCACATATGGTAGTAATAATAGTTCAATGAGAGTTCAAGTTCAGGAAATAATTCCGTTTTAATGTGATAGGAAATAGGTATAAATAATTAAAACAATAACAATTAGATGCAGAACCAGGCGGAGCAGAATTCGTATATATTTTATGCATCGAAAACTACTACGGTGTTATTACAAAAAAGTTAAATACGTATTGAACCCTGGCTTTAAAAAGGTCTCATATTAAATGCACCGCGGTCGCTTAATGTTCGCCATCTTGTTCTTTTGTCTCGCTTTGGTTACGTTAGGTTAGACTTGTGAAAAAGGATAACACCAACTTGCCTCGGGCGAACGAAACTTTTATTAGGAAACTTTTTTAAACTAAGTATTTAATACATATTTAACTTTTTTGTAATAACACGGCTAAAGTTTAAAGTAAAAGTAATTCGATTTAATGTGTCTAGAAAGCGATGACGTTTTCTTTGCTGTTATTAAAATAACAAACTTCAAACTGAAAATGAATGATAAAGCACGGTAACTGTCTTATAAAAGAGTATCGAGGTAGTTTCAAAAAGATTGACAGCCATAATTATGGGTGTTATTAATAGTGCATTATTTGGCGTATAAAATGATTTACAATTATATGAACAAAACAAACCTAATGAATAACTTCCAAGAACACTTGAAAGGGCCCGATTAATTTTATTGCCCTTAGCTAATTCTATCAAATACTCCGTTCGCGTAATGGCGTAATACAAAATAAGTCCTTTAAAAACTAATGTACGCCCGTAATGCCTCTTTGCGACTTCCAGACGTACCACGGCAGTGTCTTGGTTATGTTATATTTCCATTGATTCCTCACAAGCATGCGAATATAATCAGTAACGGAATGTAAACAGAACACAATATTGAATGCGAGTTTAGGACAAGTTAAGGCGCGGTCCTCGAGAAGTCAGATTAAAAACTTGTGAGTCGAGACTCGCTGTGTCACTGCGAGTGGAAAATGAGTTAAATAAGGCAATACATTTTAATTAGAGGGTGGGATCTGCCCTTTATTCGTGGAGCGGTAAGTCGCCGCTGTTTCTATTATTGAATTTCATGTTTAATTAATTCGAAGATTCAGATGATCCCGCGGTCGCTAATCTGATCTTTGTTTATTCATCGCTAAGTCAGTTCTAATAACTTAGACAAAGGTGATTTAATCCTTTAATACTTTTTGTTTACCCGTATTTATTAAGTACATATAATAATATCTTCATACTAATTATTAAATATCTAACATCATTGACTTGCTTTGTTTAGTCATGTTCTCATATCAGCTTATACATATCTATAAAGATATATAAGTCGTGAGTTTGGCCGGTGAAATATCAATCCGATGTCCGCAGGTTCGATTCCCGGCATGTACCAATGATTTTTTCTGAATTAGCGTACATTTACTCATTTGAATTAATAACACAGTCGGCTGACGGTGAAGGAAAACAACATGAGGAAACCTGAACTTAAAAAGTGTTCTTGTAGTACCACCATATGTTGGAAAAATATAGAACTGTGGATTTCTCGGAGTTTGAAATCGCTAATACATCGTGAGCTGGCGTGGTGACTGTGCCCATACCTTTCTTCAGTGGGTCTCTTACAGTCTGATAATGATGATGATATTTAATAATGCTGTGAGGCTCTAGACTATCTGTATTCCACTGGATTGCTACTATGACAAATATGATGATAAACTCATTGCAATAACTCAAAATTCTTTTTCGCATCTCGCTAGATGACGAGAAGTTTATAAACGGACAACTGGTGATAGATTATAGAGTATTCAGCGACCGTCCACGTTTTAATAGCATTGTGCTTACCCTTTAGAATATTGCAGTCACTTTGTTTTGCCCCAAAAACAAAATGGGCTTAGAACTTTAATCGCTCGGCTCTGAACCGGTGGTAGCTTTGACGTTCATAAGCGCCTTCGCAGGGCCTAAATTGAATATTTTGATTTTGGTATGTGATTTGATGATATTTTGTGCATTCAGATGAAAAATTGCAATTGTTTTCCCTAACTCGTATTCATATTCATTCAGGTAAGCTTCTCTGTTTTCAGTGACGTTGTTTATAAATATTGTCAACTGTTAATTGGATAATCATATCGTTGTGATAACTATATATTTGTAATTATGTCACTTAAAATATACATAAGTTATATATACATTTTAAGTTATAAATATTGCACAGCAAATACCTATTTAACAAAATCTTTCACAACATTCGTATTGAAACATTGAGTTTATAAATAATGTCGTCTGTCGTTGGCTGGGATATGTACAAAATGCCTAAACCGATGTTAACGACACTTTTACTGAGATAAATTTGATTTTTCAAAGTATTGTCTATCCTATATCATTACGATTTTCCATAAGTGGTGAGCAAGGAGTAACGATAAACATCATAAATAAATTCTAAGAGATAATTAATAATAAAGAAAACATAATTTAAAAAAAAAGTTTAAATACGTAGTTATTCTGACAATAAAACCAATTTTATGTTAATGAAGTCGCGGGCATCAATTAGTTTAAATTATAAAACGTAATTATAATAAAAAACATATTTTATTAAACTTAAACCATTAGTTGGAACGTAGGTTTTTTAGGTTTATGTGTGTAATTCTATAGCTTAACAAACAAATAGAAGGTACACTCGTGACATTTGACCAGCGTTCGCGTCTTTTTCAAAATAAACGCAACGAGCTATTATAATATTTACAAAAAAACATACCCGTGTAAAACAAAGTACTAGTTCATCTTAATAACAAACTAACCCGCAATAATTAGTGTTTATCGCGATATAGCCGATAATTTTCACTAACGATCCCTGCGTGGCGCCGTTACTATGGGCAATTAGACCCTCAAGATCTGTCCCAAGGACCCGCAGCGCTGACTGATAAGGCTCAATAAATCTTAATGTGTAACGTGAATGCCCTGACCGTGGTATCCTCAGTTATAATTTAATAGTTATGATATTTTGAAGAGATGATAGCTCAGTATGGTATGTAGGTTGGAATTCTTGCGAATAAGGCGCCTATTGGTGAAGGAAAAGATCATGATTCGTTAAGCTCGGCTGCGTTTCTACCACCTTCAACTTGAAAATCTCTCTTCTAGCATCTGTAGGTGTGTTCTAACGAGTCAGACCTCTCGGTTTAGCGTGTTTGCTCTAATCTCACGTTAGATCTTTCAACATTTGTATCTCAAAATACGAAAGATAAATACGTTGGAGTTATTTAAGAAAACATAATCTACTTTATCATTTTTATTGTTACTTAAACTGTTTAATATTTATTATAATAATTATTACATTACATTTCGAAATATCAGTATTAAATAACTTTACATCTATTCGTGGATTTCAATATTTAGAAGAATTGAACCAGATTTCGGATTATTATAGTCTAGAAACATGCTTTATTTTACATGATTTTCATTTTCTTTCATTTACATACAAATTTTTTTTATTACAAAAAAGGCATTAGCCCCCTCTTTCTCCCACGTGAGATTTTATCATTCGGCTTGACCAATTTCCCCTCCTAAATAGCTCACGTAACAAATGGATACACCCTTAGGTGTCTTCTTTAAATATATTTTTTACAGTACAGGTTATTGAACCACCTTGACTTTTATTTAACTTTTACCTTAGTGTTTGTACTCTTTACGTGGTATATCAACGATGAATATCGTCGGTTGACGATTACCGTTAACCGTGTAGTCTATCAATTTTAGAAAAAAAATATACAAATAGATATATTTCCGTCCAGAATCGAACCGGGGATTTCAGCACATATTTTTAAAATTATCGTCAAATTCGGTGAAACAGGTTTTTAGTTAAGTTCGTTCATAAAACTATTATGAAAGGATTATTCTACATATTAGTATATTATAATTATGTTAAAGACGACTCATCAACATTTCATATCTGGTTTCGCCTTTAAATATGATAAATAACTTATAATAGTATAAAACAAAGTCCCCTACCGCGTCTGTCTGTTCGCGATAAACTCAAAAACTACCGAACGGATTGTCATGCGGCTTTCACCGGTAGATAGAGTGATTGATGGGGAACGTTTTAGTATATAATTTGTCAAGGATTTTTTCATAATCAGGGTGGGACAACGTCTGCCGGGCCCGCTAGTAACTTATAATTTGATAATACGTTAGTCAGTTGTGTTTATTAGAGCCGATTTCATATAGTTTCCGTGGTGTAGCGGTTATCACATCTGCCTAACACGCAGAAGGCCCCCGGTTCGATCCCGGGCGGAAACATTTATTTTTTGAACACCACACACTATTTCTCATTAGAAGATTTCAATACATATAACGACTAGGGAGTCGAATAAATTCAAGCGACGGTCACTGTCGCCACACTCTATCGGCCTAGGGCTGCTATAGTAGTAGGCTTCTAAATACTTGAATATATAGATATGTTGATATTGAAATTTTAGCATTTGGAAAAAAAAACAATAATTCCTTAACAAAGCTTGTTAACTCTACAGTGACCACTATACGTGTAGCTGTTATCTCACTATTCAATTAAACAATTATATAGCTGTGATGTATTTCATATTTTCATTGGATTAGTGTACTGTGAATTGAATCGCGATCACCATACACCAAGTGTAATAGCCACTGTAATATGTTAAAAGCTGTTGTGTTTTAAGATAAGTCGTGTAACTAATTGCCGAGAGGTTAGTAGGCCGGCATGATAACGGTGACTACCAATAGGTTATAGATATCTCGGTGCTCATCGTTGTTTTAAAATTGTGCTGTGCTTTTACTATCAGGCACAGTGCAGTCACTATGTTGTGCTCCGATAAAAAAACAACGTGATTTGAACATATCTTTAGATTATATATCGACTGCTTAGTTTTTTAAGTATAGAATTAATCCAAATATTGATTGGGATTAAATAAACACGATAATATACAAAAATGTTGATTGTAGTTAATATACTTTTATATAATAAACGTTTGTGTTTTGTACTTCAGTGTTAATAAAAGAAATGTTTCCGCCCGGGATCGAACCGGGGGCCTTCTGCGTGTTAGGCAGATGTGATAACCGCTACACCACGGAAACTATATATGTGACAAGCTAATAAGATCTTTTATATGTGAAATGTGTATTTGTTTCTATATATTATACTGTACTACAGTAAATAATGTCAGTCTGTAAGTGGTCCTACTGTTGGAAAAAGGCGTCTTCTTCAGGAAAAGTTATAGTACAATCATCACACCGTCCGAGAAATTACATTTACTAGTGGGCGCCCAGTGGTCGACATGCGACCATAGTTCATTGATTATTTAAACTTTGAATTTTATTAGGGTTAAAATAATTGTTGAATGTAGAATGAAAAAGGGTAATTGGAACGTAAGATTAAAATAATACATATAGTCCAGCATAGCAACCTCCTTCACAACCTTTTTTGAAATCATTTATTGACAGATGTCTTTTTTATTTACATGTGTGTATATGTTGTGTAAAATTGAAGCAGTAGTGTGAGTAATGCATATTTTAATTAATTTAATGTACTTCTAATGCATTTTATATTAAATAAATAGCTTTCTGCACTTCTCCTCCATATAAACTTTAACTATGCCAAATTTCACGTTCATCCGTTCGCCCAATTCCGTTAAAAAGGCATACAAAGTTTAGACTTCACGTATAGATATAGATATTTTTCTTACGTACGGTGTTATTACAAAAACATTTCTTATCCGAAAATGTTACCTACATAAATTAGTTAGCGTATCTGAATTAAAAAAAATATCGTTGGTACACGTCTGCTTTGGAACAAACGGACATCGAATCGATATTCCACCGATCATAGGTCAAGATCACCCGGACATTGTTGTATTGATCACCTTCACACATTTTATTTCAATATATCTATTAAAAATTACAAACATCCCACTGTTGGAGAAACACGATTCTCACACATAACAACCATTATAATGTATTGGCTATTTAAAGTCTACAGTTCTAATATACATTCCGCTACACGGTGCTGGAACCCTTATAATATTTAAAGATTTAAGTACAATCCCCTTGAATTATTATCTTTAAATAAAAATGTCGATCTATAATCTATATACAAAAATATAGGTTTGTTTCACCGACCATTTTAAAAGTCTACGTTTAATTTCTTAAAGTAGGTTTTATGCAATGTATTTACTACATATCGCTGTTATGTGGTGCCAGTATGTTATTGTTATTTAATTTTATCTTGTATTGCAAAGCACCGCGCGGTTGTTAGTGTAATATAAAAATTATTACAACCACGACCATCAAAAACCAAGGTTAATCGCGTCGTTGAATAATTATATTTTATATATTGTTTTGAAAAGCAAAGTCCAATAAACGTCAGCGGCCATCTTGTTTCTACGTGCCGGTGACAGTTTACGAGGTGCTATCAAAAAGGAAGCAATTAAAAGCACTGTAAAAATTTAATTTGTTCGTTTGTCGTAAATCACGGGTGGAGTCGCGCGCACTTACATGTCAAAACCGATGACACGCAGGCCCCGGGACGTGCTTCGATAAAAAATGGCGGTTAAGATTTGATTCACTTTCTTATTAGTGTGGGTTCTGTACACATTTATTTCTGAACTAAAAGCTTCTTAACCTGCGTTGAGTGATTTAAAAAATTAATACATTAATTTATTAGATAGGACAAAACCTCATAGGTTTGCGTCACTGATGACGTCGACATGTTCGTGACGTATTGAGCTTGTGTCGGACTAGTGACGCGTAGTGTAGCGGCCTGTCTGTGTACGTGTAATATTGATATTTTATGTTAAGTTTGTGCGACCAATCATATTCTGGATTAATCAGTAAACTGTATAAAATACATATAATTATAACCCCGGCTGCGAATGGATGTGAAAACCAGACTAGTGTTAATAATTAATACGGAATAGTAATAATTTAATACGGAAAACCGTACTCAAATAAACTGAGACTGAGACCAGGAGCAAAAACAAATAAATTGACATTTACAAGAATAAATCATTGTTAATGGGAAATATTTGAAGCTAATAATTAATAGTTATGCATAAGTCAGGGTACGTCGGCTTTACCAGTCTCAGTTAGCAGAATTATCTGGTTAATGCTGTATTTAATACTTGATGTTGAATTATTATACTTTTATTTATGTATGATGTTGTTATATGTATGTATTGTATATATGTAGTATATCGGTGTTGATATGTTATTTATATATTGTTATATTAAATAGGTTAAACATAATTTCATAAAAACTTCTCCTTTTAAACCTACCAACGTTTATCTCTACATCACCTAATGGTTGACTGGTAGAGAATGCCTTCGGCATTAAGTCCGTCATTGCGTATTTAAGGCATAATGTATAAATAAATAAATAAATAATAATATCGTAATAAATAATAATAATAAAGTATAAAATAAATGCATTCTTAGAGCATCTTTTATGTAGCAGATTAGTGTACTTAGTGCTTATCAACAAAATAGTTATAAATGTCTAAATAGATATGACTATCTTATCGGCTTTAAGAGTTTAATTTATGGTACATGAAATAGTTAAAATTAATCGAACTAAAATTCAGATTAATATCATAAATACGAAAGTAACTTTGTTTGTTTATCACCTTTTTATTACTAAACTTATGAATATCAACAGATTTTTAAAACAAAATAGACTGGAATTTAAAGCAGTGGAAGTGGGCATCAGTTACCACCACCGTAAAGAAATAACTACAAAAAAAAGAATTACATAAATAATCTCCTTTTGTCATAACTAAACGTCACGGAACCCTAAACACGATAATAAAATTTCGGAGACATTAAAATTTTAACTATCCAATTCGAACTTTTGACCTGATTAACGACAAGTCAATGTAGTGTAGGGGAAATGGCTTTTTAATTATTTCAAAATAATCCTTATTGTTAGAAAAATAATCTTTATTTTTCTTCGACTCACTTCTTTTGGATAACAAACTTAAGTTTAGAATTTGAAATGACGCTAGTGTATTACCGGTCGTCAAACAACGTAACCTTCTGTTTTAATGCCGAACTCTTCCATCAACAAGTAATAATTGTTTAGTTTTGCAGTTACAAACAACTACACAATTTTATAGGGATATTAAAATAAAATCGGTGTGTTAAGTATGTAATGGTTGAGTGAATAATCTTCTATAGGACAATACATTAAATATTTTGCTTTTGAAATTATCATGTTTCTAAATAACTGCGCAACATGGGTAGGTAGATATATTATTTCACTCGAAGAAATAAACTCTTGGACCAATTTGCCATAGCAAATCGCATACTCCTAAGGTTATATATAAATATAAATTAAAGTGTTCGTTGTTTGTCCTATAAAACGGCTGAACTAATTTGATGAAACTTTTACTGACATATAGAGGGTTTTTCATGCCTTATCTAGGCCATATATTCCACAGGATGTTCCGTGTTGATAAAATTGAGTAGAGTTAACTTAAAACCGGTAAAGGAACTGTAGGGGTTAAGTAGTAGCGATAAAATTGCAATTGAAAAAAAGGAAACAGCCTATAATGAATGTGGAAACAAAAAGCTCTGTGATATATTATATTGTCGCAAGAACGAAGTAGCGCTTACCAAGTAGTTAATTATAAACTACATACTAATATAAATTTATAGAAAAAATATAATTCTTGAGTTTTACGATACTTATTGATATAGTCAAATGTATAAACCTTTTAAAATAAAAAATTACTTTATTCAATCTAGGTCCTGAGGAGGCGCTAATAAACATCAAAGCTACCCCCGGTTCAGACAAACAGTCCAGCCATCGAGAAGAACTGGCAAGAAACTCGATCTGACTTATTTTTTCACGATACATATTTTTACAAAACATAATAGCTACCTACATTCGTTTTTAGTGGATTCACGGAGAGGCGCATCATTTCCAGATATAACCGTCGTTCACATATTGATCCACCCTATAATATAATCTTTAGATATTAAAACCCGCTTGTCATGGTGCTTGGACTCCAGCAAATCGGTAATATGTTTTGAGACTTTATTATAAAGCCTAACACTGAAAAACTGTTATTGGAATATAAGCCTGAAACATGCAATGAGGAATTTGTTACTGTTTCTGGTATTTCAATTATGGTAGTTTTTTTTACTAAATCCAGCTTATCTAAGTTTTCTTTAAAAGATTGCTTCGTTTGCAATTATCTTCTATATACATATAATAAAAATGAAGTGTCTGTATGTAATATCAAAATAACATTTTTTTACTGATTGGGTACGAAAGTATACAAGTTACTGATAACAAAAATGCAATTTAAAACATTTTTGTCGGTCTGTCTGTCTGTTTGTTTGTTTCGGCTAATCTCCGAAACCGCTGAACCGATTTTGATAGGAATTTCGCTGAGAGACAGTTAAAATTACAGCGGGTCGCTTAGGCTACTCTAATTTATACTAGCTGTTAACCGTCGCTTCGCCCATAGTGCTACCTCTAAAGCGCTTGGACTGATCTTCACGAAACTGTCACTGGCAGATAGCTGACCTTATAAAAAGTAATCCAAATAACTTTAATTTGTACTAGCTGTTAACCATGGCTTTGCCCGCAGTGCTATCTCTAAAAGAGTTCGACCAATCTTCACGAGACTTCCACCCTCAGATAGCTGACCTTATAAAAAGTAATTTAGGTAATTTTAATTCATACTAGCTGTTAACCGTGGCTTCGCCCGCAGTGCTATCTCCAAAACGGTTCGACCTATGTTTACAGGACATTCACCGGCATATAGTGGACATTATAAAAAGTAATTTAGTTTAGCTGTTAATCGTGGCTTTGCCCGCAATGCTATCTCCAAAACGATTGGACCGATTATCACGGGACTTTCACTGGCGTGTATATATGTATTCTGAATTATATTGTCTTTTTGGACATTTCGGCGGCCATTTTATTATATTTAAATTGTCAAATATTAAAAACTGCTTAGATAGATATAAAGTTTTATATCTTGATTTATATTTATACAAGATCTCAAGACGGCAGCTCATTCATTGTTTACAATTCTACATTATAATTATTAATAGTAATTTTAAAGATAGAAGGGGTCTTTCTAATAAGCTATTAGACCATAAACGTATTACTTATTAATAATATGGGCATATTATATCATTACATATTATAAAACAAAGTCCTCTGTCACGTCTGTCTGTCTGTTCGCGATAAATTCAAAAACTACTAAACGGATTTTCTTGCGGTTTTCACCAGTAAATAGAGTGATTCATGAGGAAGGTTTAGGTATATCATTTGTCAAGATTTTTTTTCCTTATACAGCGTAATTGAGCACTGAGGTGATATGGTGGGTTAAGTTTCCAAATTTGTTGCAGAAGATATATCTCATTTGCCACACTGTTAGTATTTATACCTATACCTAATGTATACGTTACATGTTACTGTAGGTAGCGTGCGTGTCGTACTTACAATTGTTTTTAAAGAGCATTTCTATAATTGTAGATGGTCTCACAATTTTGCGGGAACAGCTAGTTAAAAATATATTTTGAATGTTTTACATTGAACTCAGGATACAAGTAACTAAACCCAACGACCGCCTTCTGATAGCACCAGTTACCAGATAGTTGAGATTGATTTATGCGCTGTACAACAGAAATACGATCTTATTTCGATACAGCGTTACATTGTACGCGGACCTCTAATCAGCGGTTAGAGAAAGTCGTGGAGCTGTATCTATATATATATAAAGTAAAGTTAGTTTAGTTACACTATTTATAACTCAAGAACGGCTGCACCGTTTTTTAATTTGTTGGATTTCTCTCTTCCCCGAATAGCAGAATAACTATAAAAATATTAGAAAAAATCACGAAGACAAAAATTATGACGAAACTTCATTTTCATTTAATTTTTGATTATACCACGAGAACATATTGACTGTTTCGATATACTTTTTTATTTGTCTATCATTGAAATCATCATCATTAAAAAGAAAAGATTCATCAAAAAGAAATGCAGATAATAATTGCGTATGAATAACGTATTACGTATATTGCGTATTATAACCTGTACACAAAAAACTTTGAACTCTTTATTATGGCCTAATTTCGAAGACTTGATGACCAATTGTATTTCTTAAAAAATAGATACAAAAAAAAATCAAGAATAATATTATTAACAAAATATTCTAAATGACTTCTCTATGAATGTTATTTCGTAAATATTGTCAGACAAGAAACTGTTCTCCGGGGACCAATAGAAACCCGAGGCGAGGGTGACCACACTTTATCAGTCATCCGATCTGATAGGCCACGTCTTAGGCTCAAATTGTGTTATAAATTCGCCTATATCGGACACAGGGTCCAATTAACTGTTAACTGCTAAATTTTATTGCCGATTTAGTGTCCAGTTTAAAATGAGCACTGGTCCACTGTACGCAGTTTAGTTCTGCGTAAGATTTATTGGTATTTGTTGTAATGTGGTGTCGTGTTATATGGGGTTCGTATAAGGGCGCTTTATTTATGAATTGTAATCTAAACATTATTATAATTGTGATTACATAGGAAAGATGTGATATCTTTTTGTATTATCTCTAGGCAACAATGTCATCTGATCTTATCTTATAGTTATCCGTCAAGTAGATGGAAATCAAAGTTAGCAGTACTTTATTAAGTTTAAGTCCTGAAAAAGCGCTTATGAATATCAAAACTACCACTGGTTTAGAAAACAACCCAGTCATCGAGAAAAAATAATGGTAATGTGGTAAGCCTTTTAACCGTAGCAGTCAAGCCACATCTTTATAAATAAATTTCTTCTGTACGTGTGTATGTCACTGAACTCCGCCTAAACGGCTGGACCGATTTTGTGTGCGTGTTTCAGTGGATCCGAGAATGGTTTAGATTTACAATTGGACCGGGTAGGTAGCGTTTCGGTTGAATTTTAGATTTTTTTTATTATCAAGGCAGGACAACGTCCGCCCGGCCTGCTAGTCTTTATATATAAATTTCTTCTGTACGTGTGTATGTCACTAAACTCCTCCTAAACGGTGGGACTGATTCTGATGAAATTTTGTGTGCGTGTTCCAGTGGATCCGAGAATGGTTTGGATTCATAATTGGTCCTGGTAGGTGGCGCTGCGGTTGACTTTTAGGATTTTTTTTATCAAGGCAGGACAACGTCCGCCGGGCCCGCTAGTATGTGATATAACCTCAAATGAAAGGTAGAAGTTAATCGTGGAAAAATCTCTAAGGATTTTTCGATGTTATGATTATATGATTTCATTTAATTATATTTGTTTTAGTAATTATTACAATACTACTTACTACAACTAATAATATAACGTAAAATTCCTGTGCAATGGGTAACAAATCATATTTTTTTCTGTTGATTATTCATTGTACGATTCTCGGCCGAGGTTATGGCAATGTGCGAAGAACAAAAAGCATCAAGGATGTATGCAAGAGAAGTCACTTCACGAACATTCATTCCATTGTCGTGTCATTGCTAGCAACTGCAGTACGATTCTAAACAGCAAATGATTTGAAAAAAAAATTGACAATAATTACTATTGTAAATTAATTCAACGCAATTATTTACATATAATATAAAACTATATCATCATCTTTCCCTCAAATAAACATTAATAAGTCAGGTATTCCTGCCCGCAGAGATCCTAGTTAATGAGTATTATAGTGGACGTTACTTTGCACTTCCGCCTGGAATTGATTGGTCGCTAGCACGTATCACTGCAACAAAGAACGTTTGAATTTATTTGCCCCAAATCTGAAACTATAGTCTATTGAAATGTAAACTAATAATAGAGAGACAGCGAAATATTAGTAACTATAAAAGAAAAAGTAATTAAAACTCGTCCTTGTTGCAAAACCGTCAATTGTTGCAGTGAGACGTTGTAGCGGCCAATCAATTCCAGGCGGAAGTACAAAGTAACGTCCACTATAACATTTAATGATGGATTTCCGCGAAGTAACGCCTTTTTCAATCAAATACGTAATTAATTCATAATTTAGTAGTAAAATATACCGTTATGGTTAAATTTGACTCCTCTTGTATTAGACAGTCAAAATAATTAGTATAATCAATTATCTTGTAAAATTAGGTGTAGTGTTATCAAGTTACAATAACTTCAGTGACTCTACTGTTGATGCTTGTCATGTACCAACTGACACAGTGACTATTTATAGTCATACAATTGTCTGTGTAAACTTCATTTTAATATCCTTTAATATTCCACTACAGATCGTGTCAAATCATTATCTCGCTCGACGTATAACTTAGATGACATTATTCAAATATTTAGTAAACTCCATTGAACCGAGAACAGAATAAATTCATGCAAATCGACTTATTTACAAAATGAAGTCCTTTTCTGTTAAAAAAAAGACCTTTTAATAACAACAGACAGTAAAAAAAAAGCAAAAACCCCCATTTTCCCCGTCAGAGGGACGGGAACGGTGAGCTATTTTCCCGTTAATTTAATCAAATCATGGAGACTCTTGTATTTTTCTGAGTCATTTATTTTTAATTTTGAACGTTCGCCGTCGGCTTTGTACGGGGCTGTGAGTTCGTTCATTGAAATCACTGCATGACTGTATGTATTTAAATGTGGAAATATTGTTTTTTCCGTGTTATGGGATCATAAGTTCATAGTTGATGATCAGGACGGCTGTATGCTACGCCTAGAAATGGGTTTGGTCCTTGAGTAACACTGTTATGTCATACTCTGATTCCATCACTTACAAAGTATTGAACATAATATCTTATTTTTATTTCTGCAGACTGTTGGTCCACACCTTATTTCCGCTTTCTTTATTTTATTAACGTTAAAAATCGTTTTAAATGTTAGCAATTACTATTATTATGAATCTACTAGATTATCATAATCCGGATTTTTAATTGCGATTATTGCCATAATGCTGGCTTGATTATCGTCTTTTATAGGCATTTTAAAATTAAAATCCACAAATTACGCGCTGGAGCGTCCACGGCCCGATGGATGAACTTACTAAAGGACTGACAACACAATTAGTAGTTAGTATTAGACAGACTATGTTTAAATCATATTATAAGTAACAATCAAGCTAACAGTCTACCAGATATTAAATAGTTACTTAAGTATATATCGTAGTAAAACTGTCTTAAAAGGACCGCAATCGTAAGTATGTTTACTGATTTATTGCATCAGAAATAGTTATGTTGCTGATACTCTTATTTCCCAAATTAATTAAGTTTAAGTTGATTTGTAAACAATTACATAAACGACAAATTATTAGAGAACAACGGTTGTTATTTGTAGCAATAGTTGTGTACAAGATATGAAGAAGTATGTATTACGTAAAGGTATCCATTCTGTGCCGTTAACGTCTCAAGTTCCGGGCTCGGTATTCCGTTAATATGATAATTTATCACAACATAAAGCATCATTAGGTCACCCCTCTACTTTCAGTGTTATTAAATGTCTTCATATTAGCACGCGCACGCGATAGGAAAAAGTTATTCGTATTTATCCTCATGTCTGTTTTTGCATGTATAAAATACAATCGTTCTAATGAAAGTGCTGTGACCGGGGCCCGCATTGTTGTTCTAGAAACCTATTACAATTAATTATTTTTCATAATGTCTATGTGTCCATGTATACATATATATAATGTACGTAAATCTATATTATATATGTATTCGTTTTATCTATTAAGTACATTATTTAGTATTTTTTCATATTTTAGCGTTAAACTCATTTTAATACACAATATTGAAGTGATTTTTTATGGGAGGGCTTTGAAATTTTAATCCACAACCTTTTTGTGAGATGAAAAGTGATGGGGGTAAACACTGTGTAGGGTAGAGTGTTGAAAACACCGGTTTTTGTCCGATCACCGAAGTTAAGCATCGTCGGGTGCGGTCAGTACTTGGATGGATGACCACCTGGGAACACTGGGTGATGTTAGCTTTCGGTTGTATTTTTAGGTGAGGTCACGCAAGTGCTGCAACAGCAAAAGTAAGTATAAACGATCGTGTTATAACAGTCGAAATATACATATTTTTTGTCAATAAAACTGGTTAAGACAGTTCACCTTGAACTGGTTTATTTAAAGTATGTTAATGAGATGTATATGACGCGACACTTTCACTTCACGGTATTGAGTGAACGTTCCAACTATCGCATGTTCAATATGAACGTACCTTTACCCTTGTCTGAGATAGTTGTTAATTGTTTGCAAGACCCTTACCACCTTATTTCGAGTGATATGTATTCCAAGTTACCGGATATGTATCGATTTAGCTGTATTTATATCTTTATTAGTGTTTATAGGTATTGCGCTAGATTCGATCTCTTGTTCGAATACTTCTTCCCGTATAATTGTATCTTAATCACTTTACATATAGTGGCCTTACCCATTATATATAGTGTCAAATTGAAGTCAATAACACAATTTAAATAGTTAATTGTGTTATATTCATGAACATAATTTATCGATTATATTTAGTCTAGCGGGCCCGGCAGACGTTGTCCCGCCCTGATTATAAAAAATCCTTGACAAATTATATACTAAAACGTTCCTCATTAATCACTCTATCCACCGCATGAACCGCATGAAAATCCGTTCGGTAGTTTTTGAGATTATCGCGAACAGACAGACAGACAGATGTGGTAGGGGATTTTGTTTTATACTATGTAATGATATACATATGAATAAAAATGAAGTGTCTAAATTTTGTACGAATTAGTCTGCGAAACGGTTGAATCGATTTAGACGAAACTATTATTGGCAAATTGAGGACTTTTCAGTGTTACTCTCTAGGTTAAGCTAAACAGTAAAGTTAACAAAGGTATCTTAAAAATGTTAAAGAAGTAACTGGTAATGGCATGAAAATAGTCTATAATCAATCCCGATAAAACTAAGTGTTTCTGTGAAACAACTAAACGATATATGAGTTGGGATTCGCGAGAACTATTGAGTTTCCAAAAAATGTTATTGAATATTACAAAAAAAAAAATATCCATTTAGTTTGTGGCGATGACTTGATTTTTGAAGGATAATTCAATATGAATCAGTAACATGAATGTAACCATAAATGAAAAATAACAGTTAGAGCAAGTCTCCATTTGAAGGTATTCAGAACTAAGGTAATATTTTAAAGTGGCCATAGAATAGACTATCTGTTAATTTAGAATAACTAACTACTATTGTATGTTTACAAAGGATATGAAATACGTTATGGATGCCTATAGAAAATTGATATGTCCTCAAAAAAGAGAACTCTGCTTTAGATGCTATTGAAAAGACCTTAACATTGCTTTACTTCAGATAAAACTCGCAGAAACTGAATAAGTAAGATATGTGCAATAGAATTATCATCCTTACGATCAAAATGTGGACTCAAATTAACAGGTCGCATTAGAAATTAGAAGAAGATGAAATAGCAGTTCTGAAATGGTGTCACTAACACAGTTTTAAAGGGTACTACTACTATGTATGTTTAAAAAGTTGGAATTTATGAATTATAACAGAATAAGAAGAAACTATACTGTGTGTGAAAGTCGAGTCAGATCGAAACAGACTTGTGCCGATTAAAAGAACTGGTTTGTGAATAGCACTATGTTAGTGATCAGACGATTTTACTTGAGACCTAGTACTTGTACTAATGACATACTATTGACCCATACTAAATAACTATTGGCTCGTAGTGGGCAGCCAATGCTAAAAATACTTATTATTAGCTGTCTGATACTGAATGAATGTCTTGAAAGACAATCGACGATTATACACGACACATTATCTGGGCCCTGCGATTGTTTTTTTTTAACTTAGATATTCTGTAATTATATTAAGAATTGTATTTGTGTATGTAATGTCTTAAATATTCATTTTTAATTGGTTTTATTCGACTGAATGATTAAATTATATAAATATTGTTTTTTTCCCCTGATAAATGCGTATGTTAATTATTTAGTTCTTTCACTTCCGGTAAGAACTCAGTGTCGTGACAGATAATAAGTAGATATTACTTACTTAAGGGTCGAATGAAATCGAGTATCCTTAATCTATACTAATATATAAAGCTGAAGAGTTTGTTTGTTTGTTTGTTTGTTTGTTTGTTTGGTTGAACGCTATGATCTCAGGAACTACCAGTCTGATTTGAGAAAGTCTTTCGGTTTTAGATAGTTCATTTATCGAGGAAGGCTATAGGCTATATATCATCACGCTAAGATCAATAGAAGCAGAGCACCAATGAAGAATGTTTCAAAATCGGGCACTTTTTTTGCTTTTGAGCGATTACGTTATTATTATATACGTTGCCATGGTAACGTAGTAAGTAGTAGTAATAATATTCGTCCAATAGGATAGGCGAAGGAATTAATCCATACTGCCAATTCTGAAGTTATGTAGTAAGTATCAAAGCTAACATTTTCAAAGCTTTTTTTTTCTATTCAAATAGTTCATAGGCGAAGGAATTAATCCATACTGCCAATTCTGAAGTTATGTGGTAAGTATCAACGCTAACATTTTCAAAGTTTATTTTGTTTTCGTATTCAAAATTTTATACTACTTTTATTTCCAATTTTTTTATTTGTTCTATATTACGTATTATAAAAATAAAGTTTGTGTATGTACAATTAAAATAACAACTTTTTGATGAATGGATATGGCTACAAATGACCAAAAAAAACTTTTTTTATACTTTGTCTATATTTTTATATTATTATATTTTGTCTGTTTGTTTGTTTGTCCTGGGTAATTTCCAAAACGACTGGACCTATTTTAACGAAGGTCTGCTATCTACCAGTAAATACCCCGTGAAAATCGGTCCAACCATTTTGGAAATAGCCATGCGGACGAAACCGCGGAAAAATAAAATAGAACATGTCAACCGCTATAATTTTGGTTATCTGGCAGTAAAAAGTAAAATTCCCGTAAATATAGGTCCAGCCGTTTTGGAGATTACCCGCAACGAACAAACAAACAGAGAAATATACTAATATAAAAATATAGACAAAGTATAAAAAAAGTTTTTTTTGGTCATTTGTAGCCATATCCATTCATCAAAAAGTTGTTATTTTAATTGTACATACACAAACTTTATTTTTATAATACGTAATATAGAACAAATAAAAAATTGGAAATAAAAGTAGTATAAAATTTTGAATACGAAAACAAAATAAACTTTGAAAATGTTAGCGTTGATACTTACCACATAACTTCAGAATTGGCAGTATGGATTAATTCCTTCGCCTGTCCTATTGGACGAATATTATTACTACTACTTACTACGTTACCATGGCAACGTATATAATAATAACGTAATCGCTCAAAAGCAAAAAAAGTGCCCGATTTTGAAACATTCTTCATTGGTGCTCTGCTTCTATTGGCGTTAGCGTGATGATATATAGCCTATAGCCTTCCTCGATAAATGAGCTATTTAAAACCGAAGGATTTTCTCAAATCGGAATGGTAGTTCCTGAGATCCTAGCGTTCAACCAAACAAACAAACAAACATACAAACAAACTCTTCAGCTTTATATATTAGTACTAGCTGTTACCCGCGGCTCCGCACGCGCTTTTTAAAAAATGTATTAAAGAAATGGAAAATTGTGAGTGGGTGTGTACGTTACAGAAAAGTTTTTTCAAAAACATTTGTAACTACGACACTCACGCCAACTGTAACATGTAACGTGTACATTAGATATATGAATACAAATAGTATATCGAGTGGGATGGGATTTATCATCAGCAACATAACTGGAACTTCAACCTACTATATACCAAACTCAGTACTCACTAACACTAATAAGAAAGTAATGAAAATTATAAGCTATACATTATCGAACAATATATCTTAAATCTTTTATTTTATAGATAGATATAATATGCCCGTATTGTCTATATACTTAAGTTATTCTTATACGTTGCTATAATAACTGAGTTATGTAGAATCAAACGTGGTAAATAAGACAATATGGCAGCCAAATTGACCAAAAAGATGATTTAATTCATATTACATACAAATATATTACTTTCAATTATGTATATTTATTCTTGGAGTCAGTAAGGCACACGTCTCACGTCATCAATTTCACATGGACTAATACATACGTAGCAGTCAATCACTACATAGTGTACCAATTCAAATAAAAAGAGAATCATTAAAATCGGTTCATAATTAACTAAAATATCGATTAACATGCATGAAAAAAATATATACAACCGAACATAGTAACGAAGTCGGTTAAAAAAGTCCTCTGTCAGCTTATCTGTTCGCGATAAAGTCAAAAACTACCATTTTCATGCTGTTTTCACCAGTAGATAGAATGATAATTCATGGGGAAGGTTTAGGTATAATTTGTCAAAGTTTTCATTCTATTATC
>MU158840.1:397166-457266 GCA_015888305.1 Antheraea pernyi | reverse complement strand
AGTACTGAGTTTGGTATATAGTAGGTTGAAGTTCCAGTTATGTTGCTGATGATAAATCCCATCCCACTCGATATACTATTTGTATTCATATATCTAATGTACACGTTACATGTTACAGTTGGCGTGAGTGTCGTAGTTACAAATATTTTTGAAAAAACTTTTCTGTAATGTACACACCCACTCACAATTTTCCATTTCTTTAATACATTTTTTAAAAAGCGCGTGCGGAGCCGCGGGTAACAGCTAGTCTTTCATAAAACCCCGTCAGAGACGAAGCGTGTATATTGGCGCATTATTACATATTATTAACCTTATCTATAGCATTAATCAGTCACGTATATACTTTCACAAATATCTAGGCCGTGAGCGCGTTCGGTCTGTGTTTTACTCACTAGAATGTATAGTTTCCGTGGTGTAGCGGTTATCACATCTGCCTAACACGCAGAAGGCCCCCGGTTCGATCCCGGGCGGAAACATTTCTTTTATTTATATTAACACTTACATACAAAACGTAAACTTTTGTTAATGAAATGTAGATTAACTGGTTTTTTTAAAAATCAATCTGGGATTACGTATGTAGTTTTTTTTCTATATATATATATATACTAATACTTTCGGAGTAGGATTATTATGCGTTGTATATACACATACACAAATACGTACGTCTCATATATATATATATATATATATATATGTGTGTGTATAAGGAACTTCATTTAATTTAAATTAATATTTGGATTAATTCCATACTTATAAAATCTAGACTGTGGAGATATAATCTGAAGAAACATTTCCAAGCGGTTTATTCATCTCCGTGGCACTTTATGATGTATCATTTTTTTATCGGAACACGACAAAGTGACTGTACTTGTGCTTAATAGTAAGCACAGTGTAGTCCAAAAACAATGGCGGCCACCGAAATATCCACAACCTACCGGTAGTCACTGTTGGCATGGCGACCTGCAAGCCTCTAAGCAATTTGTTAAACGACCTATCTTAGAGTACAACAGGCATAACACTGCGGCTATTACACGAGGTGTATAGTAGTTGCGATCCAATTGAACCTAAATACCCTGGTCTATCACCTAGCAAGGATACTTACTGATCGAATAAAAACATTAAAAAATCACATTTATAGCACGGTGGTAGGTAGGGCTTTTTCTAAGTTTGCCTTGTTAACCACCGCCTTCAAGTTGGAAATCTGTCGTCAAGCCTCTGTTGATGTGCACCGGCAGCTGCACTCGACAACCAGTCCCTAGGTTTAGCGCGTATATCATCATATAACACATAGTCTTTTACATGAGATGAGGTTATGGTCAAACGTTAAAACCTATAAAATATTAAAAAAAAACGTGTTGAACAGAATAGTGAGATAATAGCTATGTGTATAGAGGTTACTGTACGTAGAATAAAATTATTATCCATTAAAAAGTTTTGTGTTGGAGTTATTGAGTTATTGCGTATTTTTTCAAATGCATACATTTCAGTATAATTGTATCCATATATCCAAATATTTTGAAGCTACTATGATACTCCTAGGCTGATACGGTGTGGGAGTAATGACCGTTACTTGAATTTATTCATCGCCGTTAGGTGGTTCTATCTACTGTAGGTCTGCTTATGAGAAATGGTGTTTGGTGTCCAAAAAAGAAATGTTTCCGCCCGGGATCGAACCGGGGGCCTTCTGCGTGTTAGGCAGATGTGATAACCGCTACACCACGGAAACTTCATTTAATCTAGCGTAATAAACACATTCGATTAATGTATTATAAGATTTATCATATTTATATGCGACACCAGAAAATAAATGTTGTGGAACCGTGTTTAACATATACTAACATATAAAATTGTTATAGGTAAAATATCCGACCTCCTTACTACTTAACTTATTTGTATAATGTCGTAATATCGCAGGTTTTTTATTAACATCATAGGAAAATGTATTACAATCATCTGATTATTCTCACTTTATAGGTACATTGATATGAGTGAATAAATTAATTAGAATATAAGAACAAAGTTATATATTTTTTCCTCGTATGAATTTTTTTTAGTTATTTAAAAGACAACGCCTTTTTGCCTATTTGTCGTTCTTTTTGTATGATTGTGTGCTTATTACTCGATTATTTTTTAAATTTACATCATTAATTTTATCATAGATCTTAATGCGTTTCAAAGTAAACACTTTGTAGGTGGTAGAGCCATGCTGAAGCTATTACTGGTTTCAGCATGAATAGGTTGGGGTAGTACCACCTGACTCACAGAAACACCGAACGTGAAGTAATAATGCTTGCATTGTTGCGTTTCGTTCGGTCAGTGAGAGCGCCGGAGGACCACCTCCCCTCTCTTTCCCTTCCCTCTCCCCCCTCCTCCCATACACAGGCTGGCAACGTACTTGCGACACCCTTGGTGTTGCTAGCGTCTATAGCCGTCGGTGATTACTTAACATCAGGTGACCCGCCTGTTTGATGGCCTCCCATGATATGAAAAATAGACATAAAATAAATTATTTTACTATATCTTTTACTTTTCGATAGAAAATAATAAATAAATAAATATCTAATATCTTAAAAAACTTATCTTTAGAAAATACCTTAATTTAATTCTGTAACTCACATAAGAGGAACTATGAGGACAGGCAGTGCATTTATAATAATAAACTTCAACTAATCTAAAAGCAAATTAAACTATTCGTCGCTAATAAAATTAAATACTTCTGTAATTAGATATAATGATATTATTAAAACGTATAATTGACTATAATTTTAGTTTTAAGGCGACTACAAATCAAACACCTAGATGGGTTAAACAAGTAGAGAAACTTGTATTCTCCCGCGAGCCATTTCCGCTTCCGCTTCTTAACGTGAACTAACTCAATTACACACGACAGGTCCGCTCGCGATAAATGCGTTTCGGTAACGCGTCAGCACGGCACAACGCACAGATTTTAGCGATTATCATTTATTTAATTACCATCGCAATACATTTTACAAATGTACTAGCGGGCCCGGCGGAAGTTGTCCCACTCTGATAATTAAAAAAAACCTCGATAAATTATATACACATACCGTTCGTATGAATCACTTTATCCACTGGTGAAAACCGTGTGAAAATCTTTTAGTAGTTTGTAGTTAGTAGTTTTTGAGTTTATCACGCACAGACAGACAGATATACGTGGCAGAGAACTTTGTTTTATAATAGGTAGTGATAGTGATAAATACAAATCGAACCAAAGTGTCTCTTGTATAGCCCAATCATACACCGAAAGGACTAAAACAGTTGAATAAAATTTCACTGCTAGATAAAGTACTTTCCAGGATATTATTTAGTCTATCTATATACACATTTCCATAGAGGTTAAGCAGAAGTGATAAAATTTAGCATATATTACTTAGACCTATTTAACCTATGTATATAGACTTTTCTAACTGTGAATGCAGCAGAACTTAATCTTCCCGTCAATTTTTTTACGTGAGGACCCCAATTTAATTTCGAATCAAGTGTAATACCTAAGAACACAGTATTGTCAAATAAGCCTACTAGATTCCCATTGACCTCGTTTCTACTATGAGTAAACGGAACATTAGGCAAGGTATATCTTATACATTTTGTCAGCATTAAGCAATAGATTATTTAACGCAAAACACTCAGAAATTGTATTTAAAGTATTATTTAGATAACTAAGCTCTGAATCTATTCTGTTTACCTTAAATATAAGTGAAATGTCATCCGCGAAAAGAACCATGTCAGCACAGTTATCAAGTTTAAGATCGATAAAATGGTTTGGACGGGTATGGTAAGTATTAATGACGAAATTACAATAAAAAAAACAAGCCATAAATAGTTTAAATAACATAAATAAATTTCATAGAATAACAAACCTGTTTTCGCGAGAACAATGCCACTAATATTATAAAGAGGTAAAGTTTGTGAGTTTGTGACGTTGTAGGAGGTAATCTCAGGAACTAATAAACCGATTTTGAAAGTTCTTTTACCAATATAAAGCCACGTTATTTGTGAGTGTCATAAGCTATATATAATTACGCTAAGACCAATAGAAACGTATCAACAATGAAAAATGTTTTCAAATCGGGGTATTTTTTCCCTTTGAAAGCTTCCGCTGCGTCTTAGCCCAAAATAACTATTCCACGCGTACGAAGTCGCGGGCAGAAGCTATTAACTAATTATATTATCTATAATAATATTATAAAGAGTTAAAGTTTGTGAGGTTGTAGGGGGTAATATCTGGAGAGTCGGAGAAAAACTGGTCGAACGAAAACGTATCTTACGAACGCTGCCTTAACTATGAGAGATATATGATTGAGTTCTAGAGTAAAGTTGTAGCTTGATAATGCCTATTACCGCCCAACAAAGTGGGCGCGGGTCGGCTAGTTACATTTATAGAGGGAAGTTAAACCAAACAACACATCTGATAAGAAATAAAATAAATTTAAAATATACACTCAGAAAGCTTCTTGTATTCCTACTTTGTGTCTATGTTAATCTTATTTATTTGATCTAACATCGGACAATGATAAGACTTGCAAACAAATAAAAAAAACTGTTTCTAAAGAGAAAGTGATTAAATAAGAGATGCGTAGAGATTACTAGCTAACGAACGTTTTCATATAAGAAAAAGAAGCTTATATTAAATATTAGCCACTGTCTGTGACTTTATTCTGGTGGTTTAGTTATTTCATGGAAACTACGCATTTACTCTGGATTAAATGTGAGCTGTCCTAATTTTTTGATTTTCTAACTTGGTGATTACTACTTATCCCTACAATCCTTCAATGGTTTTAAGTTACCCCACGTCAACATTTATAAGTGCTGCCTATCCCCTAGTAAAGGTATATAGCACAATAATACTCTGTGGAAGCTGACTATTATTTAAAAAATTTCAAAAACGGTTGGTGTTCAATGCAGTTTGAGATTAGTGTGTATAAAAAAGAAACTTCTGATTTATATAACTATATAAACTACATAGGCTGAAAGTAGTTTATAACTTTAAGATGTAAATTTGTAACCTGTAATGCAAGTAGCTTATTTGTTAGTCTGAATTTTTCTCTATGTCTAGAGGTGAAGAACAAGTCCTTGCCTTACATATGTTATTGAGGTGACCGTTGCTGGAAATGAAGTTGTTTGTTAGGCTACAGTCATTTTATTTTATCTTTTACAATGGTGTTGTTTTGCAACCTAACTGAGTGCTTGAACACGGCTGTCAATCCAAGTATTAAATAAATATAACTTTAATTCAATTGTGCTGATGCGCACATAATATGTAGGGGCGCCATGCAATATATGTACTGCACACTATGTCACAAACTCAAATCGCTATATGCTAATGAGTTAGACCCTCGGCGAGCGGGCATGCGGTCGGCATAACTCATAGCGTCGCACCTCGCCTTCGCACTCGGTTAAGTTGCAAACTTTGATATATTACAACTTACACCACCTCCACAACCTGAAACGGATAACGTGGAATTTCATAATTATATATACATATATATCTATAATTTAACAATAACCCCTTAGAGTCCATGATTAATGAATGCTGTTTCTTTTATTTAAGTTATCTGATTCAAAAAAACCCATTTCATTTTTATTTTAATTGCATAATTAAATACCTACATGATTTTTTATATATTTATTATGTTTAACCGTATTGGAAAAAATGCTTACACAAGTGTTGACTGTATATTTTCCGGAATGTATTTTTATACTGCAATAAGAATTTTATTTTATTTATCGAACACATATCGAAAACGTTTGTAATAGATATTCTATATTATTATATTTATGAAAAAAACTTATGTTTCCGCCCGGGATCGAACCGGGGGCCTTCTGCGTGTTAGGCAGATGTGATAACCGCTACACCACGGAAACTATGACAAGAGTTTTAAAACATAGTAACAGATAAGACTGCTTACAATTACAACACTAAATATTTGGACACGACTAATAAATATATTTCTAAACATTTACATAAATGAATGTATGAATGAATTCAAGTTCGCATAAACCAAATATTTTAAATTTCAAGTTTCAACTTTAAATATTTAAATGAATATGTTTTTTTTGTCAATTGTACATCTTCCGCTGTCAGGTTTACAATGGTTGATTACAAAATTATTTATAACTTATGTTATTTGCCTAGACGAAAATATATGAGAATATTACCTTGATTAATTGAAGTTTTAATAATTTGGTGGCAATCTTTTAAAAGTCATTTTGTATATTATTTGTAGACAACAATTAAATTAAACAACAATCGTCGTCAATTGTGTTGAACGCTCTGAATATAGCAGTAAGTGCATAATATTGATTCACCAGACTAGGCCCCCCTCGGCAACTGCTCAAGCCTAGGTCCGTTCCCTCGGCGTGGAGCCCTTGAGTACGCTGCTCGCGCGATACAGTGACACAAAATCTTACATCACTGCGACAACATTACACATATCACCTCCACACACGTGCACGCATACACGCTTGCACATGCAAGTGGAAGGGTTTTATCTTTTTTCCCTTATCAAACTGAAATAGTTTAGAATATTATCCGATACGAAATATATATAAGAGTTGTTGAGTTATGTATGCTTGGTACACATATACATGGATACCTGACAGGGGGGTTCGTCTCCTCTTGCATTCCTCTGAATATCAGAGGGGGCGGACGACGGGGCGCTGGCGAGTCCGGCGTGCACTTGCACTGGCGTCGGGCTGGTAGGTGTGGCATTTTGCCTTACCTCCCACTGCCGACCTCGTAATCCCATTTGGAGTGTCGTGATCATGTCTCGCGGCTCCAAATGGAACCCAGGGTCTTGGCTAACCGCCTGGACCGCGAGGAAGACAACCTCTATATAAATTACCCTAATCCTAAGCGGCGGCGCACCGCGAGAGGATGCACGGCTGATAGGAGATCAGTCTCTAGTGCGACCCCCGTCAGAGAACCGGCCGACACTCTTGGCGGGTTACGCTAGGCTTACCCAGGTACAGGGGGCACTGTCTGGGCGGACCGTCTTTCCCCTATACTCGTGGGATTAAAAATGTCTTACACAAGTGTTGACTGTATATTTTCCGGAATGTATTTTTATACTGCAATAAGAATTTTATTTTATTTATCGAACACATATCGAAAACGTTTGTAATAGATATTCTATATTATTATATTTATGAAAAAAACTTATGTTTCCGCCCGGGATCGAACCGGGGGCCTTCTGCGTGTTAGGCAGATGTGATAACCGCTACACCACGGAAACTATGACAAGAGTTTTAAAACATAGTAACAGATAAGACTGCTTACAATTACAACACTAAATATTTGGACACGACTAATAAATATATTTCTAAACATTTACATAAATGAATGTATGAATGAATTCAAGTTCGCATAAACCAAATATTTTAAATTTCAAGTTTCAACTTTAAATATTTAAATGAATATGTTTTTTTTGTCAATTGTACATCTTCCGCTGTCAGGTTTACAATGGTTGATTACAAAATTATTTATAACTTATGTTATTTGCCTAGACGAAAATATATGAGAATATTACCTTGATTAATTGAAGTTTTAATAATTTGGTGGCAATCTTTTAAAAGTCATTTTGTATATTATTTGTAGACAACAATTAAATTAAACAACAATCGTCGTCAATTGTGTTGAACGCTCTGAATATAGCAGTAAGTGCATAATATTGATTCACCAGACTAGGCCCCCCTCGGCAACTGCTCAAGCCTAGGTCCGTTCCCTCGGCGTGGAGCCCTTGAGTACGCTGCTCGCGCGATACAGTGACACAAAATCTTACATCACTGCGACAACATTACACATATCACCTCCACACACGTGCACGCATACACGCTTGCACATGCAAGTGGAAGGGTTTTATCTTTTTTCCCTTATCAAACTGAAATAGTTTAGAATATTATCCGATACGAAATATATATAAGAGTTTTTGAGTTATGTATGCTTGGTACACATATACATGGATACCTGACAGGGGGGTTCGTCTCCTCTTGCATTCCTCTGAATATCAGAGGGGGCGGACGACGGGGCGCTGGCGAGTCCGGCGTGCACTTGCACTGGCGTCGGGCTGGTAGGTGTGGCATTTTGCCTTACCTCCCACTGCCGACCTCGTAATCCCATTTGGAGTGTCGTGATCATGTCTCGCGGCTCCAAATGGAACCCAGGGTCTTGGCTAACCGCCTGGACCGCGAGGAAGACAACCTCTATATAAATTACCCTAATCCTAAGCGGCGGCGCACCGCGAGAGGATGCACGGCTGATAGGAGATCAGTCTCTAGTGCGACCCCCGTCAGAGAACCGGCCGACACTCTTGGCGGGTTACGCTAGGCTTACCCAGGTACAGGGGGCACTGTCTGGGCGGACCGTCTTTCCCCTATACTCGTGGGATTAAAAATGTCTGGAATGTCTGGAAGCCGCAAGCGCGAGCATGAGCTAGCTCCAAACGACAGCAATGGTGCTGAATACGTGGCGCTCAAGACGCCACGTATAGAGGATGAGTGGGCCGACATCGAGGATGATGGGCTGAGTCCGGTGGCCGAGCCGCAAGACATAGAAGACCAAGATCCGCAGCACTTGAAGTCGATCGCTGGCGAGTCAGTCGCGGCGATATATACCGTGTGTAAGAAGTCGGGTCGGCTCCAAGACCCAATGGTTAAGGTGTTGAAGAGAGCTGCCAGAACGCTCCAGGACGTGCTGACTGTTGCCCTGGCGTGCACCGCCACCGATGAGACGCGGTGCCTACGAAAGTTGGTGAGATCCCTTCGTGGGGAAATCACTGACCTCAAGGTCCAGGTACAGCGGCTGAAGGAGCAGGCAGAGTCTGCCGTCTCGCTGCCAAAACCTCAAACCGCGGAGCTCATCACGGACGAAGTGGTTGAGCTCCCACCGGAGGACCCACCGGAGGACCAACCGGAACCCCCTCGCCGGGAGAAGGTCAATGTGGTGAGCGCCATACAGGGACTGGAGTGCTCCTTCCAGCGTTCTGCTGAAAAGCTCACTGCCCGCCTGGTGGTGTTGGAGGACCGGTTGCTCCCAGTAAAGGGTGTTCGTCCTCCTCTGGCAGGAGATCGGTCCAAGGCTACGGTCGCGCCTGGGCCTGCAGCAGCCAAACCATCGGGAACTAAAAAGGCTTCCAGTACGCGGAAAGCCCGCCGTACTGTAGTTGAGCAAGTGAAGGGCACCATTCCACATTCTCAGGAGTCAGTCCTGGGAATGGACTGGGCCCCACTTCCTGCTCCGACTGCCCCTGATGCGGCGTGGACCAAAGTGTCCCGCCGTAAAAGGACAAAAAAGGCGGCGGTGGCGGTGACTCCAACTGCCCCCACGGCGCCTAAGGCGGCAGTGTCGGCTCCTGTCTCTGTCAAGAATTGACTCAAGAAGAAGGCGAAGTTCCCCTCGGTCCCGTGCACGGCCGAAGTGGTTGTGTCACTGCAGCCCACAGCGGAGACCCAGGGGATGCTATACAAGGACATCCTTCTCAATGGAAAACCATGGATACCTGACAGGGGGGTTCGTCTCCTCTTGCATTCCTCTGAATATCAGAGGGGGCGGACGACGGGGCGCTGGCGAGTCCGGCGTGCACTTGCACTGGCGTCGGGCTGGTAGGTGTGGCATTTTGCCTTACCTCCCACTGCCGACCTCGTAATCCCATTTGGAGTGTCGTGATCATGTCTCGCGGCTCCAAATGGAACCCAGGGTCTTGGCTAACCGCCTGGACCGCGAGGAAGACAACCTCTATATAAATTACCCTAATCCTAAGCGGCGGCGCACCGCGAGAGGATGCACGGCTGATAGGAGATCAGTCTCTAGTGCGACCCCCGTCAGAGAACCGGCCGACACTCTTGGCGGGTTACGCTAGGCTTACCCAGGTACAGGGGGCACTGTCTGGGCGGACCGTCTTTCCCCTATACTCGTGGGATTAAAAATGTCTGGAATGTCTGGAAGCCGCAAGCGCGAGCATGAGCTAGCTCCAAACGACAGCAATGGTGCTGAATACGTGGCGCTCAAGACGCCACGTATAGAGGATGAGTGGGCCGACATCGAGGATGATGGGCTGAGTCCGGTGGCCGAGCCGCAAGACATAGAAGACCAAGATCCGCAGCACTTGAAGTCGATCGCTGGCGAGTCAGTCGCGGCGATATATACCGTGTGTAAGAAGTCGGGTCGGCTCCAAGACCCAATGGTTAAGGTGTTGAAGAGAGCTGCCAGAACGCTCCAGGACGTGCTGACTGTTGCCCTGGCGTGCACCGCCACCGATGAGACGCGGTGCCTACGAAAGTTGGTGAGATCCCTTCGTGGGGAAATCACTGACCTCAAGGTCCAGGTACAGCGGCTGAAGGAGCAGGCAGAGTCTGCCGTCTCGCTGCCAAAACCTCAAACCGCGGAGCTCATCACGGACGAAGTGGTTGAGCTCCCACCGGAGGACCCACCGGAGGACCAACCGGAACCCCCTCGCCGGGAGAAGGTCAATGTGGTGAGCGCCATACAGGGACTGGAGTGCTCCTTCCAGCGTTCTGCTGAAAAGCTCACTGCCCGCCTGGTGGTGTTGGAGGACCGGTTGCTCCCAGTAAAGGGTGTTCGTCCTCCTCTGGCAGGAGATCGGTCCAAGGCTACGGTCGCGCCTGGGCCTGCAGCAGCCAAACCATCGGGAACTAAAAAGGCTTCCAGTACGCGGAAAGCCCGCCGTACTGTAGTTGAGCAAGTGAAGGGCACCATTCCACATTCTCAGGAGTCAGTCCTGGGAATGGACTGGGCCCCACTTCCTGCTCCGACTGCCCCTGATGCGGCGTGGACCAAAGTGTCCCGCCGTAAAAGTGTTCTCGGATGCGGTGAGCGTCAGCACGCCGGTCAAAAGGGCGGATGTTCGCATCGTCGACCTTGACGAAACCGTCTCGGTCGAAGAGGTTGTCGGCGCTGTGGCACGGAAAGCTGGGTGTGAGCGGGCCTTAATAAAGGCTGGCGAGATACGCACGTATGGCTCCGGGATGGGCAGCGTGCATGTCTCGCTGCCTGCTGCCTCTGCGAGGTCTCTAGTGGAGGGGGGTCGCCTCCTGGTGGGCTGGTGTGTGGCCCGCGTGCGGCTCTTGGAGCAGAAGCCTATGCGCTGCTTCAGGTGCTTCGCCGTAGGCCACACTCGGGCTTTGTGCCCGTCGGAGGTGGACCGAAGCGACCTGTGCTTCAGGTGTGGGCAGTCCGGCCACAAGGCCGCGGTCTGTGTGGCCGATAAGCTGCACTGTGCATTTTGTGCCGCCGCCGGAAGGAGTGCCGAGCACTTCATGGGGGGTGCGACCTATAGGCCGCCTCCCGTGAAAGGTCGCTTGGTGCCTCTGGCGACGCGACCTCCTTAGAGGTCAACGTAGACGTTAGGTGGACGTGGAGAGGTTCGCCTCCTACGTTCGTCCTTAAGCCGGACCAAGGGGGGATGGGTCGGGGGGCCCGTCTCTCCATTGCACTGGCTCGGCCGTCTGGGAGACAGTCTACACGTGCCAGGCTGTCTCTCTGTAGCGGGAGGCCCAGGATCTTCTTTCTAGGCCGGCCGTCGGGGCGACATGCGGAGTGCTTCGTCATCCCTTGTCCCCCATCATGGCGGTTGCGGGCACCCATTGGGTTTTAGTCCGTAGTTTACATAGATCGCGAATGCATGCATCAGGCAACAACCAAAGCCGAGGTGTGCCGCGCACCCTTGAGCTAGTTGTCAAAATAAAATCGGCTGAGTGCCTTAAGCGCTCGCCTTAGTAGTCCGGTGAAGCTGTTAAGACCTTGCTTGGTCAATAGCGTAGTCAGTTCGAAAAAAAAGCATAATATTGGCAAGAGTTTAAAACAAATATTATATTAAAAATATTATTATAGAAGTCTAAATTTCGCATTTATTTATTCTCAAATTGTTACAATATTATTTGTATCATATAATACGTATTAATATATCTAAATTTTGCTCGGCTCTTATATTCATAGCTCTAAAAAAGCGAAGTGTGGCGTAATAAAACAATATAATTATGTAACATAAACCGACGTCTAATTCTTCTTACAACTCCTTCATACTATCTTCAGTCTTCCCCTGCTTCTATATCCGTTCACCATTATAATTAGCACTGTTCTGGCTATATAACTTTCATCTGTCATCATGCGATGCTCAGATCAACTAACCTATCACTCCTCAACTTGTCTGTCATGAGTATTTTCAGGCTATCTTTTTCTACCATTATCCATTCAAGTTAACCCTTCGTCTGATTTTTAAGACCTACATCTCAAAATGGTAAATCATGTCTTTATTTTTATTAATTTTACGACATCGTAAATTTCTTGGTTTAGTAAAAAAAAGTGCGTGCGTACAAAGTACACATGTCAGAAGTGAAACTTCTTTGGCGAACTAATTTATAAGTCTTGTTTATATTTATACAAATCTAAAACTTTAGATTACCGATACTTGAAAAATATATGAAAAATCTGCGTTTACTGCAAATGATGTCACTTCCGTTGCATACCTGCGTGACGTTACATCTGTAAAAAATTTAATTATGATTTTACAATAAATAAATTTGTTATTTTTCAAAGTTTTTTAATATATTAGTTTTTTTTTCGATCTGAGTACGCTATTGACCTAGTAAGGTCTTAACAGCTTCACCGGACTACTTAATACATCAGTATTCAGTTACATCGGTACAATTTAATACATTTTTTAAGTTTATGCTGCCAACAATCGCTTAACCTGTGCCTCATGAGGCCTACGTTTTTTTTTTTTTATAGAAGCTCAGCAAAGTGACTGTACTGTGCCTGATGGTAAGCACAGTACAATCCAAAAACAATGGCGACCACCGAGAGACATACTATCCATCGCCGGTCGCCGCTGTCATGCCGGCCTGCGTAAGTATCTCTTCACGTTCACGTACGTTCGTTTGTACGAAGCTTTAACCTTTATGGTTTTGGACAGTCCAGGGGTTAAATAAATATATGTAGTTATCTATACTTATAAAAGGTTTTTATGACATAAATTTTACTACGACTAACCACTAAGCCTTACTAACTTCAAGCATTTTACCATACACATTTTTTTTCATGAAAATTGTTATACTAGAATGTCTGAACATTGAACATTTTCGTGTTATTAATATTGCACAACTGAATGAATTATGACAAACGCGTCAAAAGCCACGGGCATAACTATATTTCAAAAAATGCCTATATTAGTATTTACACGAGGAGGAAGGGAAACTTCTTTGGCTTATATATGAGAATGCTTTTAACCGACATCCTATACGAAGTCCCGTAGTATAAATACAAACTATACTCATTTTGGTATTACTAGACTCAGTCAGACACTTATACATACCTTACGTTTAATGGGTAACGCGTAACAACATTTTTTCCCACAAAGAGTTTCACTTGAATAATAACGGGAATACACGAAATATGTTTCATTCACGTTCGCAGCGATGACAGTCCGATTTCGTTGTACGAAGCAATTTATACAAATTGATGCCTTAATTAGCTAATAAAAGTGCGGCATCCATTAAATTCATTAATGCAATGGTGTAGGGCGGCCGGAGTTATTGCTTAAATAAAAACTTGTCTTTATCGTGGCGGCTCTCGGCAGATTAGCACTTCCTCTGGCATGTGTTCCTTGAGTTACGGCCAATTGTCGATTTTATAAAATTGCCTACGATAAAATCGATTCCAAGTGTTTTATTATTCACTATCGTCTTCTGACGCAAAATATTACTGAATTTACTGAGGTATATAAAAGATTTGTCACCATTGCAATTCAGATTATGAAAATGTTTAAATAGTGCTGTCATATATCTAGACAATTGACAAAAAAAAAATGAAAAGAAACAGACAACCATATTTTATTTAAATTTAATTACAGGCACGTAGTAAAAAATACCTCATAATACACTATACAAAAATACTCTTTTAATTAAATTTAATAAGTTCAAAACCGTTAGGCTTATACGTTGATAATGTATGGTCCATCATTTATAACGATACATTTATAGACTAAGTCGCGGGCAACCGCTAATACATTATAAAATTTAATTCAACTACCTAAATATAAAAAAAAAGTTAATACGTAAGGAATGTAATTAAAAGTACCTGAATGTCATGTTGAAATAATTAAAATTACTACTAGTTCTGAGTATAAAAATACGCCAATAGCTGCGTTTTTAATTAAATTGTGTTGTTTTATATCGGATCTGCTTTGACTCAGACTGCGCTACACTAATAACTAATTACACTCATACCGTCCTGTGCACTGTTCTTTTACTTTACAATGATACGAAAATGTATTTTAAATCACCGTGCTTATGGTAGAATTTTGATCGTTAAAACTTTTCTTTAGGACTTTACCTGCTCGAGATCGTCGAAGCACGCTCATTAAATAGTTCATTCTATTGTTTTCAAACTTTAAATAAATTTGAACTCTATTTTGCTGAGAAGTTAGTTGATATTGTCTTGATGATTATTAAACCAGTTAGGCTGTTTTTATTGTTGTTCGTGAAGATTTCTCGAGGAAAGATATCGGTACGTAATGAGTTGAGTGGCATTCAGAACGTCATTATCTTGTACACCCCAGGAGTATCCGAGATACAAATACTGTACTTTGTCTTTGATTTCAAATTGTAAAATGATTTATTCCCTTATATATACTGTCCTGTAGTAATAATTAATTGTTGCAGTGAATAGTTAGGTTACAACAAAATCTCCCTGTTTAAATCAAATAATATTTTCTATGGCGCGTACTTTGTTAAAAATATAGAAGTTGATATGCTGCAGCGCCATCTAGTGTTGAATATAGTGTAACACATAAAAAACTTTATTAAGAAACTGAAATGATAAGAAATTGCTAGTCTAATAATCACTTGTGATACTTTAATAAATATGGGTATATGTGAGATTAGAACGGCTTGGCGTAGATTATAGTTATAAAATTCTGCTAGCAAATGCTACAAAGATGACAACGGCTTAAAAAAAACAAAGACTAAGTGTTACTCAAAGATATGCTTTTTGATTTTCTTAGATGTTATCGTGAACGCAGTACTTTAGCAGTAATGCGTGTTTAAACAAATAGACAGACAGGCAAACAGATATTTTTTTAAATGCTGTAAATGTATTTTATTACTTATTCCAAAACTATTGCAATTATTTTTTTTAACAAAAATCTAAAAAGTTCAGAAGTTTTATATTTACATACATATTATAGATCTAGAGTCCAAGTGTTACTCATTCTAGTCCTAGTAATACCTCATTTTCTTGATTAGCTACTTTATGGCAATGTATAGAATCATCTTAATTTTTACTACAAACTACGAGTATATCGCTTTAATTTACTAGTTTTATTAAAATAAAACTCATAAATTAAAGTCAATGTTAATTTAATTCAGTTTGGATATCAATAGAGCTGCATTAATCGAGTTATATGACTATCGATATACTGTACATCTAAGCCGTAATAGAGTTATCTTGGACTGGCTTTGCTACGTTATCGAGTTACTAGCAGTGTATAAACATGATACATGGGGAAGGGGTAAGCAGAGAGATAATTCTGAGTGGTATTATGTACAATATTTGACCGTGAATGCAGCTTACATGTTTTTGGGCTTGTAGACCGTTCTAATGAATTTCCTAGAAGTCAAGTTTAAAAAAAATAGTTTATTTTATACTAAAGTGAAGTACGGTGACCACAAATTCGATGAAAATGAATGACTAATTGAAACGTTAATATTCAATCAAAGTTAATTGGTGAAGTGATGAGCTGAGATGTTTTCGTCCTCCCCTCTGCCACATAATTCATTACGGTAATGGATGCGAGTTATGGGGCGTTATGGGGGACAGTAACTTTTTACTGTCTCCGTGTGGACGCGGCTTTATGAGCTATCGACAGTTTCATTGTGAATTTATTCGCTCCTCTTGAAATTGGATCACCGCGTTCATTATTAGGCGTGAAGATGGATTTATGAATGTTTGTTTTCGCTAACCAATGCATCAAGATTTATACTGATAAGACAATTATATCATAGAGTGACTATTGCTTAGATCAGAGGTTCCTAAACTTTTTAGTCCGCGGTTTACTTCCAAATTTGATTATCTCTGTCGACGCACTAACCCAGCTAGCTATTCGAAATAAGTACAATCAATATAAATAGGTACAATTAAAACATCCACGATATTAATCTATATATGCTGGTAATTTAATTGTTTACTTTGTACCCGCGAATAATTATATTAAGCTACCTGAGTATGGTAAAGTGCCTTACGATGCCTCTCTCTACTTTAACGGCGCACACTTTGGGAACCTATGGCTTAGATTATCTATTGCGTTGTGAATTGTTTCTCTATATCAATTCCTGAGCGTTGTAGAAACATGTTTTTTTTTTGTCTCTTCGTTATCTTGTATATCGGTTGATCCTGGAACAGGTCACACATATGCGTGCTCGATTATTGCCATTGTTTGTTGAACCTATTATTTTATTTACTAGCTTCTACCCGCGACTACATCCACGTACAATACTTACTTTAGGCTAACGCTGATACGTAGCGGGCGCTCCCAAAAGGAGAAAAAACCGGTTTTAAAACTTTCTACATTGTTGCTCCGCTCCGGTTGGTCTTAGCGTGACGATATAATTTTCTTGATGAGGTTCTATTGAGAACCCAGCACTTTAGCAGTGATGCGTGTTCATGCAAACAGACTGACAGACAGACATTTTTAAAAATGATTGAAATATATTTTATTACTTAGTACTAGACACCTGAAACAGTTTCACGTACGAAAAAGTACAGACATTCTTATAATATCTACCTATAGATATAATATTTTTTTTAAGCCTCAGACTACACGTCCGTAATTCGGCACCGCATTAAAAATCAGCGTTGTAGTACAATTAGGTTGTACTGCTGCATGTAACTGAATGGGGATGTTGTTGTTGAACATTTCTAATGAACTATATCTATACCTTTAAACGAGCAATTCTTGTATATTTTTATATATTCAGGATCTCGGAAACGGCGGCAGCGATTTCCGTGAAACTTAGTATGTAGGTGGTTTCGGGGACGATAAATCGATCTAGCTAGATTTCGTTCATAGAAAACTTTTTTATCTGAGTTTTCAGGCAATGAAAAAAATAGCTAGCACTTCCAACTCCAGGTCGCCGCTGCAGTCAAAACAAAAATAGCTCAAATGGAAATGGCTCTAATCCCAGTTCGAATCCTAGTGAGACCAAAAGAGAGATATTTATTATTTTTATAAGTGAAAATTTGTAATTACCCTTTGTATGTTATTTATTTGTTATTTCATTAGTGTTAGCTGTAACTTTTCCTAAATAAATAAAATAAAAAAATGAAAATTATCTTTTTTAATATTTTTATTTTCTTTATATATCATGCTAATTTTGTGATGCAAGCCTAAGAGTTATTTTAATTTAAAAATGTTTCTTAAAGAACCGAGCTAGGCTCGGTCGTCTAGGTACTATAATTTATTTGTCTATTTAGTAGCCGTGATATGTTTGAACAATAAAAACTTTTTCTCTCTTTCTATTGAATAGTAGCAATTCAGCCAAGAGTAATCATCGACCACTACCGTCCAGAACTTTGTCTGTATTTGTTCTAGTGATAACGTATTCTGGTACAGCGTCGACCAAATTAGGTTTTGAAACTGGCCGGTTATCTACCACTGTCAGGTTCAAATTATGTCACGTAACACTCATAGGTATGTTCCTGTAGCTGAAACTTTAGAGCCAATTTTATTGATCTCAACATCTAGGAAGACTGCGGTCAAACAACAAATCATTATTTAGTATAAAAGAAGGTCCTCTGCCACGTCTGTCTGTCTATTCGCGATTAACTTAAATACTACTTAATGAATTTAATGTGGTTTTCACCAGTAGATAGAGTGATTCAAGAGGAAGGTTTTGGTGTATAATTTGTCAAGATTTTTTTTATAATTAGGGTGGGACATCGTCTGCCGGGCCCGCTAGTATAGTATAAAAATACGATATATATATATATGGACAAACAAGCTTTTGCTAACTTTTTAAATGTATAATTAACCTTAAGAAACAGCATTTTTCTTCTGAATGATGGTTGAACCATATCTCCTTTTTTATGTCTATGATAACGTGTATACAATTTAATGATGATCGGTTGAGTAGTTTAGAAATGAAAGCGTAACAAATAGACAAACTCACGTTTGTATTTATAATATTAGTTTTTAAAAAAATTGTCACATTGTTTAGAAACTAAATTATACCTATAAACCTTTAATCTGGAACAAAGTACACAGTTATGTTAATATTCCTAATCGATTATCTTTTATATTCAATTTCCTCATACATCTTTATGATGAAAAAAAACTTTTATTACAGTATTACTGAATGCAATATAACTTTATCAGAATAATCTATTCATTATTTACGACTATTGATATCACATGTTCATGTAGTCAGTAACAGATAAGATATTTGTGTGTAGGATGAGTGTAAATACTCAGAATATATGAAAAATCAAAGTAACGTGGGGATTTTGCCCGATTGAATTGCGACCACCATACACTAGCTGTTGTAATTGTCTTACTGTAACGCTTAGATGTTCGTATTCCAATATTAGCCAGTAGGATGTACATTGCGGTAAACCCGTCAGAGTATTTTTTTTGGTTTATTGTTTTTTGACATAATGTATACTGAAATATTTGCAAGCTGTTATGACATCGATCGTCAGTCTTCGACGGTCACCTTTTTTTAGGAATACACTCATAGTCTAAAACCCATATATACCTTTATAGTTATGTACATTTTTGTTAAACATTTTCGTTTCATAAAATTCAGTTCACACAGTCTTAAAAAAAAGGTTTACTTTAATAATATTATGAGTTAAATGCAATATTTTAGTGTTAAAGTTCTCTTTAGACTATCTGATAACAATATACTTAATATAATAATATTATTTTGAATCATGACAGTGCATAAGAATTTTGTATTCTTTGCGTTAAGCCGACTCCGTTATGGTCGCAGAGAGATCTCATACGGCTCAAACAAAACTAACATAATCCAGATACCGCACTTCGAACAAATCAGGGCGCTAAATTCAAAAGTATCGCTATTTGTAATTGTCATGAACCAGAGAGGAATATATAAGGAATTAAAAAAATCAAAGAGAGCTAAAAGTAACTACAACTAGTGTTTATTCTATTTACACATGAATGCACTCTTCCATATTTGATAAAAGCACTATCTGTAATAAACCATAATCAGGATTTTAGTCAGGATTAAACTGCTTTTTGTACTGGTATTCTTATTAACTTTCAACTTCACTGGATCTTTTTCGATGTATATCTAATGTATATATGGGCGCTCCACCGTGCTGCCATCTAGTTTCAATAACTAACAGATAAAATAAAAGCTTTACTACCTGTGGTGCCATCTATCAGCTAACTCGGAATTTAAACAACACAGGAAATATTATCAACTATTTATTATAAAGTAAATAATATATAGGAAAGTAAATGAAATACAAATGTAATTCATAATTTACAATTAATTTTAGGTAATACCGACGTTAAATTTCAATCATTTTGATCACTAACATTTTTGTACCTATGATGTTAGCACCATGTTTACTAATTGGATTATTATGATAAGTGACGAATTAAACTAATTAAGATTGTTTTAAGAAGTTTTAAATATAACTATGATTGTCACAAATGTGGAACATATGATATTTCCGGGCTATTTTTATTATAATTATTCCTAAATAATTAAGTGAATTAAAATATATTTCAACTTGTAATAGAAGTTTTGGATATATTTAATTATTATCTAATATTGTTTTAAGAATTAAAAATAATAAATATTATTTGTTTTCGTCACAGAAAAGTAAAATGGGATATTTCCGGTGTATATTTATTATTATTATTTCTAGATAATTAAGCAAATTCAGATATATTTCGACTTATAATTAAGATTTAAAATAATTGTAGATTGATTTGTAAACCGTTAATGTTAGTTATGTTTGTAATAAAGAAAATATGTTCTATTATTGTCAAAGAAAAAGAGATATAGGGGAGTTTAGTGTGTTACAGGTGAGCAATATAAAAGTAAAGTTAAATTCAGTTAAAAACACATTTTTTGTACGATTATTGTAAGGTGACGTTGTGGAGAAGAAATATATACTTTTATTTCGACTAGTAGTGTCAATTTTGTGATGGATCCTAGCGAGTGTTCTAGACAGACGCCGACATATACGTTACATGTTACTGTGAGTGGCGTGCGCGTCGTACGTACAATTATTGAAAAGTGCATTTCTATAATAGTAACTGGTCTCATAATTTTATAATTCTTTAATACAATTTAAAAAAAAACGCGTGCGGAGCTCCTGGTGCAGCTAGTATATACATAAATCAAAATTCTATGATCACACATTCGAATTCTGTACTTACACAAGCATAGTTGTTTTATTCCCTACTTTTACTCCCTTTTTTTCTAATGTCATAGGAGGCAAGCTAACAGGTGAGTCACCTGATGTTAAGTGATCACCGCAGTCCATAGACACTAACAACACCAGGGGAGACACTAATGCGTTGCCAGCCTGTTTGGGGGAGGGGACGAGGAGAGGGAATGGGAGGGAGGAGGAGGGGGAGAGGGGATAGGCGGGGGATGGGAGGTGTTCTTCCGGTGCTCTCACTGACCTAACGAAACGCAACAATGCAAGCATTGTTTATTTAATTACTTCACGTCGGTTTTCTATGGTACTACCCCGAGCGAGCCGGCCCATTCGTGCTGAAACTAATAATAGCTTTAGCGTGGTTTACCGTGGTGCCTTTAAATTAAATTAAGTTCCATTACATTTTATTTGGACTTAAAAATGAAAATAATAACATACTATTGCAGCCTAAATGATGTCATTATAAAGTCGGTAATAATGTAGTTTACTATAAGGTAATAATATATTCCGAAACTTTCAACTTACTATGTTAACCATTGTAAGTATAGATATACATATCTATCGATTGGACAAGCTCATTTTACTCGTCTGTGGTTGTAACGGCCACGGTGTGATGATCACACAAATAAGCCGATTTACGAGGCTCGGCTCGATACTACGTGTCGCCGATAAAAAAATCGCAAAAATAAATTGAAAATATCATTGCGAGAAATGGCTGACAATTTGATACACAGCGGTATCCTTTGTAAAATGTATTGATAATAATATTCCGTTTGATAGTATTACTTACTATTTATTAATGAAGGAAAATTACGTAATTTAACATACGGTATTCATTATTATTAAAATATTTATTCATTTTTATACAATTACAATCGAAACAGGAATTTAATAGAGCCGGAAATACATGCGACGATATCGATAATGGTCATCAGCTGGAATGGCATCAAAAAAGGAGCAAATGCTTTCACATATATTACGAATCATTTGGTTAAATTCAGAGTATCAGAGATAAGTTGATACTTGTTTCGGTAGTACATATCAATAGAGTACTTATTCGTAATTAAACTGACATTTAGTCTGACAGAAAAGTGAAACTAAACTTAGTGTTGAAGAAATTTCAGAAACTCGACTCCATATACTTCAAAAATAATTATTCTGAATATTGTTTCAAGCAAAAAGAATGAAAACAGAATTGGCTCCTACGAACTCGAGACACGCACAAAAAGTACACAATACAATTTTATTGGAGTATTTAAGGTGGATGAAGTGGATTTATAAGGATTATGTGGGAATAGCCTTCGGGGGGCTGGAGGGGTGGAGGTCGCTCGGGAGAGCCTTAATCTTTGCAAATACCGTCACTCCTGAAATTGAATTGGCTCTTATATGGAAATTTTCGCGTACGAGTAAATAAATAAACGGATAGAGTGATTTAAAAGTACTTGAGAGGGATGAGCAGAATGGGCACCTTGGATAGTGGATTACTTTCCCTAAGACGTATCTTTTTTTTCAGCTTATTTACCAAATTTTATTTCTACCAGCGTTCACTCGCGGCGTCGTTTCGTTCATATTTATATTATCTATTCCATTATTCTCACTTTTAAATTGTACTATTTGTAGACTTTATTATTATCAGCCTGTATGAGACTTACTGCAGGGCCTGTTCCCAAAGAAAGGTATGGGCGCAATCACTTCGCCAGTCGACGACATTTTGGCGATTTCAAACACAGAGAAATCCGTATTTCTATATTTTCTCACAACAGTACTACAAGAACATTTCTCAGAGTCAGGTTTCTTCACGACGTTTTCTTTCACCGTCAGCCGATAGTATTACCAATTTAAATTAGTAAACGTGAATACCGAAAAGTCCGTTTATACATGCCGGGATTCAAACCTGCGGACGTCGGATTAATATTTCACCGGTCAAACTATTAGATCACCACGGCTTTAATTCCTAGAATTAGTATCGTATAATTAAAGTCAGCAACTGCTTGAAGAACAAGAAGTTTGCATGTTCTTTTTTTATAGTGTAGCACGGCAAAATGACTGCACTATGCCTGATGGTAAGCACAGTACAATCCAAAAACAATGGCGACCACCGAGTAACGCACTATCCATCGCCGGTCGCCGCTGTCGTGTCGGCCAGCGAAGAGCTGGATATGCACAGGCTGATCCCGAAACGCGACCCGCAAAAACGAATCACTATGACGGGCTTTTTCGCCATATACATGGTGGTTGCGACCCAGTCAGGTTGTAAAACCCTACTAACCCGCTTTCGCCATTGCCTCGTTCGTTATTCAGCAGGGTGCACCACGTGCAGGTGAGATGTATAGAAAAATGGAACCCATTAATTGATACTCGGTACGTTATTCATAAACTGGTTATTTCGGGCAAGAAATGCATAAAAGCCGGTCATTGTAATATGTTCTTGATTATAAAACTAGCCCATTGTATATACAGGTTCGATTGCAAAAAATACAAAACGAAAATATCATAATAAATAAGTAGAGAAATGGCGAATTACGGATGATTCGAGAATGCAAATATGATAAAAAGGTAATAAAACTTTTATGAACACGTTATAGAAATTTTAATGTACCATTAGAGTACAGCTCACACCCACTTGAATACATTAAGGGAATCGAAAGGTTTTCCGTATCTGATTTATTGCCAGTAATTTAGAATATGATATTTTGGTCAATTTGTTTATGAGTTTTTACGAAATGCGATTAAAAATCTTGTTTAATATTTACCTCTTTCTTTTCTCTACCCTCTTTATGAAAATATATTTAATATTGAACTGGTTGTTGCTTTGTTTTGCTTCAGACGATTTTTCATTACATTCTGAACTATTTGTTACTCTTGTCGATGTATATTTATATTAATATATCCAATATTTATTTTAAACTATTTATTCTATTGACATTTTAGAGATCACTTTGTGTTTCCTAAACTCACTCTAGTTAAGTTCAGAATAGTATACTACTTGAATTCACAGCTTCAAAGAACTAATCTTACAAATTCTATATATGCATAACAATCTCATACGCAAGAATAGTCTAATATATTTTATAAAGAAACATAAAAATATAACTTCATCGTGATAAACTCACAACTATAGCAACCTTATCATTCGGTTAGCATGTTGAGAATAATTCAAGAACAAAGTACCATAACGCTCGGACCCATTCTTTTATATTATAGTAATGACCGACTTGTCTGCGACATTACATCACTCTGGCATGCAGAATAGAAGAGATTGAAGTCCAAATATTTATATAAAATATTGTATATCCCGCTGTTCCGGCATAACACATGAAACGATACATTTCATTTGCTCACCAGCAAGCATGCAACAGCAATTAACTAAGCTATTGAGAAAAACGGGAAACGATGCCATTTTAATGAAACCCACCAAAAAGTCACTTATTTGGAATATATATCGTTAGGTACAAAAATGAACGTTAATGTTTATTCAAATATTGTTGTTCTGCAAATTGTATCATGCATGCAGATTGAAAGTTTTGTAAATAATCTGCAATTGAGTAATTACGATAAAAAAAAAACATCATAAGCTCAATAGTAATATAGGAAAAGTCGTATGGAAACCCTTAGTCCAATCACAAAAATAAAACCTTCCATATACATATTTACATAAATAATAAAGCCATCGTGTATATGGCAGTAGGCTGGCCGTGTCCACTGCTATCTGCTGGTGTGCTACTGCGGGGAACGGGGTAAGGCGGGGGTGAGGGGGGGCTGAGGGCCCCCAACTATTAACTTATGAAAATAAGCTACAATAACAGTTTGTTTATTTTGCGTTATTCCTTTGCCAGGGAAATATACTAGAGATGAACGAGTTGCTTCAGTGCTTGTCAACATTTTTATTAGATCTATAAATTATAAATATGTTACTGTATTTATTATATACGTACATAAATAATGAAACGTGGCGTTGTCTTAATGATAATTAATTCCGAAATTACGCTGAATTGCTGATAGTTTTGGTTTTATTTATTTATTTATCAGAAAAGAATCAACAGCAGGAACATAATATGACCAGGTATAAAGAACATGGAATTTGTTAAAACCATTAATGTTACTAATTACAATCGATTACAGCATTTATACAGACATACAATACAATACAGAAGATGGTATTGCAGAAGATACATACAAGAAAATAATAAAGGACTATTATTATTTAATTTCTTAATCAATTATGAAAGAAAAAAAATTATGAAGGTATTACTTTGCAAATTTTATTTTTGATTTTAAAAATTAGTTGCCAAGTATATCTATGGTGTGACTTTTTTTAACCAGGTCGTTATATATTAACCAGGTCGTTATAGGTCGTTTATAGCCCGCGAGTGTACAAACAAAAAGTGTAATAAAGTATTCATTCATTCATAATTTCTTATTTAAAAATATATATTTCTCTTAAAATAAACTGAAATCCTAGTACATCTATTTCGTTTACCCTTATTGTATTTAATTTAAACCAAGCCTCTACAAATTGCCAGTGAACTTAATTTATGAATTCCTTATTTATAACAAGAATGTTTTAAGTTTTAATGTTTTAATGTTTAAAGGTTTTCATACTTTTAAGGAACAATTCATCTTGCTATTACTCAACTTTGACATACACAGGTTTGTATTATTTCAATGGAGAAGGTTGATTTCAGTAATACACGTAGGTCCGTCCACTGCGTACCGCCAGACGCATGTCCATCGAATACGGCGACGTCTAATGGATGTTATCAATGTAAACATAAGGGAAAAATCATAAAAGATAATATATTTAACATAATAAAGGCGCACGATTTATTTCTCACATATTTACATTGAAATATTTATTTTATAAACATGTTGTTAAAATAATTGTATTATAAGGTGTATTATTTCAAATTCAGTAACAAAGCGTAATCACAATTATTTACTTTACCAGAGACTGTTTATTTGACCGCCCTATTGTCTAGAGCTATGTGTCAGATTTGAAAGAGATCGTTTACCTATTCTACAAGAAAAATTACAGACTATCAAACATTATGCTACGGCCCTTAGAAGTGTAGCAATTAGCATTCAAAATGTAGGCTAGAAAGTATGCTAACTAAGAACACAGCAATAAAACGGACGCTCTTTAAGCTTGTACTATATAACATAGTTTATATCAAAAATACGTAAAATTGTTCGCAAGTATATGAAATATTCAAAAAATCAAAATGATTGGACTTCATTAATTAGCAAATTTGGATTTCGTGCCTGCATTATGAATACAGAAACGATATCAGATACTTTCAGAAGGCTATATGACTCTTTTAGGTTATCTTGTAAATTATAAACAGTGATAGTTCGACCATAAGTCATTTAGTTTTAAAGTTACAATAATATAACCGTGTCTATTTTTCAATGATAATACTGACGATCAAGAACTAGTAAGAGAAAAGAAAATCGATTAACAAACGTTCTAATATCTATCTAATATCGTTCTAATATAATATCTTCTTAATAATCTTGATATTGGAACGAAATTTATTGGATAAAATTTGAAATACCATATTGAAAATTTTCTACATTCAATTACATTAATAAATCGAGCTGGTTCTTATAAATATTATTTTGAGACGCAAATACTCGTTTTCCATACTATTCTAAAAACATAGTTGTAAATCTCCCAACATGTATAAATATAAATATCAGCGGGTAAGAATTACAAGCAATCGAAGCATAACCTATGCATCCCCTCACGAATAAACATAACTTAGCGGAGGAAACGCTCAAAAATGCCCTCAACAAAAACCCCGTGAAATCTCGGCCGGATTAGTGATGGATCATAGAAATATCGAAGTTTTTTAATGATTTGTTTTATTTTCCATCGCTTTAATTTTTTTCGTTCATCTATCGCATGTCGCGCATACGTGCAGCGGAATAGCGGTAAGGTGAAAGGCGCTCGGCTTAGGCCAATATGGCTCAATACAAAATGATTCCATTATTGAAATAAATATTGTACTCAGTTTTTGACATGCCTCTATCATCTGAATGATTGTATTTATGATGCATTCCGCACTCAGATTGCAATCCCAATTTATAGTTAGATATCTTGCCTACTATTGATTTCCCATTTACCAATTATTAAGTTAAGATTCAAAACGCAATTCACTAAATCCAATAAATTTCCGAAAATACCTATGAACTGGAAAAATATTCACACAATTGTTTTTATAACAACGTTTATTATTTGATAGTCATAAATATAGCACGGTGGTAGGGCTGTTTCTAATGTCATAACTATAAGTTACCACACTAAAAATGAAAATCGATGTCGAAAAACCTATAAGTGTATTCGGCAGCTGTGCTTCAGTCTTATTCTGCCTCTAGGTAGAGCGTTACTTAGCATAAAGTAAGATTGTGGTTAAACTAAAAAAAAAGTAAATTCATGATATCGACACATATCATCCACATAATATCGCATGTCATATAAATGAACTTATTTCTAAATCTTTTAAGTTTATCTTATAGTGCCTACGACATATACAATGTAGTAAATTAATATATTGCTAAACAGTGTTTTCTGTCAATAAATATTTTTACATATTTATAAACAAATTAAAACTCATAAAAGTCTACAAAGCTCAATAAACGTTTTATCGAACTGTGCAGGAGGGTAATATTTTCGATTATTATTTTGTTTTTTTTCGTATCAAGGTTTTTTGTAATACTGCGATGGGCTGTTAACTTGAATTAGTTTTAATTTCATAGATCAATCGATTTACCTTTTTTTATTTAGCAACAATTGTGCAACAATGGAGATATCGACTTCTACGATCAGCAGAATAATTGATTTTATTTTTATCGACAAAGATATTCGATACACAAGCAACCGACAAACACTATGCCCACCTCATAAAACACGTGAAACAATATCTTCAACGCACCACACCTCACCAAGTTATTGTTTGCTATTACAACTACCTTAATACAATGGAGTAAAGTCTACACTGTTTACTTAAAAGAGCAGACGATTCGTGGCAAAAATTCGACTTCTGAACCATAAAAGTATATTGTGCGTTTAGAAACGCGTCGACTGTTTGTCACCATTTGCATATAGATGTCTGTGTGTTTCCGAAAGGATATCGGCTCGAATAATAATGTATATTAAACGGTCGCTTCAGACGCTAGGCCGGTTATGGAAGTAAACAATGCTTTTATTTTATAACAAACGTTCTTCAGCACGTATTAGTATATATGAATTTAAGTAGCAGTATATACAACTATCGAGATATTAAATACTAGCAACTTTGTCGACATGCAATAGTTGTCCTGGGTTAACAATAACACGCAGCGGAAGCTCTCAAAAGGAACAAATAAACGATTTTGAAACATTTTTAATTGGTGCTCCGCTCCTATTGGTCTTAGCATGATGATATATAGCCTTTCTCGATAAATGAGCTATCTAACATAGTAGTTCCTGCGATTAGTGCGTTCTAGCAAACAAACTCGTTAGCTTTATAATATTAGTATTAGTGGATGTAACTTTACACTTCTGCCTGGAATAAAATAGCCGCTATCACGCCTCACTGCAACAAAAAACGTTTGATTTTATTTATAAGAGTCTCTCAATTACTAATATTGGGTTAAATTCTAGAGTTTCAGCTCGTATAAATAAAATCAAACGTGTTTCGTTTAGTTGCAGTGAGACGCGGTAGCGGCCTACCAATTCTAGGCGGAAGCGCAAAGTAACATTCACATTTCACAACATAATATTGAGTGATAAATTTCTGCATAGTAACACCTTCTTCAATCGAACAATAACTATGAAGATATGTCAAACTTCCGAACTACGAGCGATTAAGAGCTCACGGATTTTTCATTTATGTAAAGACTTTTATTTCCTCACGGCTTCATTTGCGTTTTTATAAATTTTCTCTGTGCCTTGGGAACAGTACTTTTTACTGGAACGAAGTAACATTGACAACGTGTAAGCAGAATTTCCCAATGATCAGTTGAGTAGTTCAGACGTGAAAGGATAACAAACAAACAAACTCACTTTCGCATTCATAAAATTAGTAAGGATGATATATCTCATGAATACGATAGAGTATTAAGAATGATATCCATTTTTTAATATACCTATATATGTATCCTAAAAAGTCGTGGGCATCTAGTGGTTTAACCGGTGGAATATCAATCCGATGTCCGTAGGTTCGAACCCTGGCATGTACCAACGAATTTTTCGGAATTCGCGTATACCTATTTACGCATTTAAATTAATAACACTATCGGCTGAAGGTGAATTAATACATCGTGAGGAAGTTTGATCATGGGAAATGTTCTTGTAGTCCTATAGTATATGGGCAAACATGATATGTTTGAAATCGCCAATACGTCGTAAGCTTGTAAAATGATTACGCCTATACCTGCCTCGGGGGTGTAAGGGGTGTAACATCCAGGGGAATAACATCATAAGACTTGAGGCATCCAAGCCAACCTCACCTGCACGTGGTGCACCCTGCTGAATAACGAACGAGGCAATGGCGAAAGCGGGATGGTAGGGTTTCACAGCCTTATTGGGTCGCAACCACCATGTATATGGTGAAAAATCCCGTCATAGTGATTCGCTTCTGCGGGTTGCGTTTCGGGATCAGCCTGTGCATATCCAACTTTTCGCAGGCCGGCATGACAGCGGCGACCGGCGATAGATAGTTTCTCTCTCGGTGATCGCCATTATTTTTGTATTGTACTGTGCTTACCATCAGGCATAGTGCAGTAATTTTGCCGTGCTACTAAATAAAAAAAAATAACCTGCCATCGGAAATAGGCCTATGACCCTGCAGTGGGTACCAAATTAACTTAAATCCATAAAACATAATCCAATTAGTTTTAATTTCCAAAACAGTTCAGTAAAAATAAAAATAAAAAGTTTCAGTGATGTGTCTCAATCAAATTAAACATTGTAAAGAAGCGAGGGCGATGAAATGATACTCGAGGTAATCTCCAAGTCCTCCCCTCTGCTACTCCGACACTTGCATACAATTACTTAATCAGCCACTCTGAGGTTACGCGCGAGTGGCTCTTCTTGAATACAGTAAGTATTTGTATCGCGGAGAACATATTACTTTTATTATCCATACATATAATAAGATGGTAGATCTAACGAGTCTGTACTTTTTAGATTTTTATGAAGAAAATTGTTGCAGGTGTCTAGGAATAAATAATAAACTACAATTTGATTAATTTTATGTCTATTTGTCTGTTTGCTTGAACAAGAATCACTGCTGAAATACTGCATTCACGATAAAACATCCTCAAGAGAATAATAATAATAAAACATATCTTCGAGTAATATTCAGCCTGTATTTCATTAAATTCGATTCATTCTATCAAAAGTTATTGCAATTTTAATGACGACGCGACTTAAGTACGAGAGAAAAAAAGATATGTAAATGGACTTTATACATTCAGATGATTATCACTTTATTAATCACTGTTTTCTTACATAAGGTTCCACCCGGACGAAGACGCGGGCACACCTAGTTATAAATAAAATGGAAGCAAAATAAAAAATCAAAATCAAAAATACTTTATTCAGTTTAGGCCCTAATAAGGCACTTATGAACGTCAAAGACTACCACCGGTTCAGAAAACAAACCAGTCATCGAGAAGAACCGGCAAGAAACTCGATCGAATACATTTTCACGCTTTTATTATTTTAATATATATTTCCAATAAATCATACAATAGCTTTTAGTGGATGCGCAGAGAGGAGTCAATTCTAGACATCACTATCGTTCACATACTGATCCAATCTATAATATCCTTTTGAAACTAAAACCCGTTTGACGTTGTGCTTAAATTTACAGTCCGGCAAATTGGTAACATGCTTTGGGACTTTATTGTAGAACCCAACACTAGTACCTAAAACACTATTACTGGTTTTGATAAGTCTGAAACATGGGACCACAAGTTTATTACAGTTTCTAGTATTTAGATTATGCCGGCCTTTTACTAAATTCAGTTTTTCAAAGTTTTTACGGACATACATTACATTATCAAGAATTTATTGTGAGGGCAGAGTTAACATACCGAATTCCTGGAATTTCGTTTTCGCGAGGTTCCATATTATATATTGCCCCAACTGCCCGTTTTTGTAATAAAAATATCATGTCTATGACATGCCATAAGACATTAAGCTATGGCAGTAAGCGAAGTAGACTAACCTAGCAGTCTCAATATCTGTAAGCTGGCGAATCTCACGTTGCGAAATTAATTATAGTTTTTATAGTGTCAAGATAAAGTGTAAGTGACGGGTGATACTCTAACTGACGGTAAATACAATGCAATTTGGAAAGACGGCGACCATTAAAGATCTAGAAACGGTCGGTAGTCACATAGGTAGGTGTTGCAACCTAATGTATGATGATTTTTGTCCAGTAGAGCACAGTTATCGTGTCCTTTCTGCCAGCCTACTTTCCTACCAACCTATTTATATATTAACATCTTTACATACATTGAAACAAGAATTAAACCTAAAACTAAGATTTCTATATATAATACATTAGTAAGAAGCACCTTAGAATATTGTGCAGTAGTATGGCGTCCACATTACGCAACACATACTTTGCGTTTAGAACGAATACATAAACGGTTTGCTAGGCCCTTTTTTTTTTTTTTATACGTGGGGAAATCCCTTATGGATACGCCACCCCCCCGGGGGAGAGGGTGGGTTATGTCCGACTCGCACGGACTAAAACCCCACGGTGTACCGTCCGACCGTATTGTTGGGGCGGCAAGGGATCGATCTATGCTTCTCCCCTTGAAGAGCCGCCCCAACGGTCCTCCCGGCGGAAGGTGACCGCCGGGCTCCTACCTATAGAGAGGCAACCGGGTACACACCGGCTGCCCCCCCTCGTCCGCCGAACCTGTGCAATGAGGAGATGGGCCCCCCGGCCCATCCCCTCAGGTCCGGCTACGGTGGCGGGAGGAGTTGGGCAAAGCGCCGCCTCCTCCCGCCGGTCCTCCGTTGGCGGAGAGGGCCACTTAGAGGGTCTACCTCGCGGGCCCTCTCCGCCGCCTCCTTCTGCGAGATGACCTCCTCGCAGAAGGAGGCCATCGCTCGCCAAGCATGTTCGCTGCCGAGCATGGCCAAAACCACGCTCGGCAGCGACAAATTCCCTCCTACATTCCCCACCGCCGCAGCCAGAATGCGGCGCTGCCCCTCCCACGCAGCACACTCGGACAGAGTGTGCTGCGCGGTGTCCTCATCAGCGCCGCACTCGTGACATGCGGCGGTCGGCTCCCTGCGTGCGATATGGTGCAGGTACCATCCGAAGCAACCGTGCCCGGTGAGTACCTGCACCATCCGGAACGTCAGGGAGCCCCACTCCCGTCCCATCCACTCCCGCAGGACCGGGCGGACGGCATCCACTGTATGACGCCCATAGCGCGCGTCCACCAGGTCCTGCATCCACCTCTCGACCGCCACCTCCCGGATCTCCCGCCTCTTAAACTCAACTTCCCTGAGAGCCGGAGGCTCACCACTACGCTTTCTCGCCGCCGTGTACTGATACACAGCGGCGAGGACACCCGCCTCCAGCTCCCAGGGTAGGGAGCCGGCGAGCGTGAAAGCCGCCGCCGAGGACACCGTGCGGTATGCCCGGATCGCCCTCAGTGCCACCGTGCGCTGCGCCTTACGCAGCGCGCGCACGTTGTCGGCACTGAGGGCATCAGCCCACACTGGTGCCCCGTAGGCGGCCATCGCCCGCACGACTCCTATATAGAGTCGGCGACACCCAGCACTCGGCCCCCCTATGTTGGGGAGCAACCGGCCGAGTGCCGCCGCCGCCCCAACAATTCGCGGTCCGAGCCCCGCAAAATGGGGCTCGAACCGCCAACGCCCGTCCAGGGTGAGGCCCAGATATTTCATCTGGGCCCGCACCCTGATCCGGGCGCCCTCCACCATAATATGGGCCCCAGGTGGTGGCCCTCGCCGAGGCCCGTGGAAGAGTAGGGCCTCGGTCTTCTCGAGGGCCACCCTGAGGCCCAACCTCCTTATGCGCCTGACCACGAGGGTTGTGGCCATCGTGGCCAGGTGCACCAATTCCCGCCAATCTCCCCCCCGGGCTACGACTAGGGTGTCGTCCGCGTAACAGATGAGGCGCGCTCCATATGGGAGCGCACCGCGGAGCACCCAGTCGTAGCCCAGGTTCCACAGGAGCGGCCCCAATGCCGACCCCTGTGGAACTCCTCTCCTGGTGACTCGTCGGATCATACGTCCGTCGCCATCCACGTAGGCGACCTCCCTATCTTCGAGATACGCCTCCAACAGCCGCCGCAGGTACGGGGGCACTCCGAAATATCGGAGCGCCTCCCGTATAACTCCATGCGGCAGGCTGTTGAAGGCGTTGGCGATGTCCAAAGACACCGCCAAGACCCTCTCCCCCTGGGAGGTTGCTTCAGTGGACAGCGACTTCAGGAGGCACAGAGCGTCAATTGTAGAACGCCCTGCCCGGAAGCCGAACTGCGCGTCCGCCAGATTTGGCCCCACTCTCTCCAGGTGCTGGACGACCCGGGAGGAGACAATCCGCTCCAAAGCTTTCCCGGCGTCGTCCAGCAGGACGAGGGGCCGGTATGCAGACGCGCAGTCCGGAGGGCGGCCCTCCTTCACCAATAGGCAGAGCCGCCCGAGCTTCCAGGGCTTCGGGAACTGCCCGACCGATAAACATTTGTCGAACAGTTTCCGAAGCCACCCCCCTAGATGACCCAGCACCAGGCCGAGCACCCGACCCGGGACCCCATCAGGGCCGGGCGCTCTCCGACGGTTGAGGAGACGCTCAACAGCCCTCCCCATCTCCTCCTCCGTTTTGCTAGACACTTAGCTTATTCCTTAGCTACCAAGAAAAGAGACTTTAGCTATCAAATATTAAAGCAATTCAAAATTGAAACCCTGGAAGAGCTTAGAAACATTCTTGATTTAGTTTTTTTGTTTAAGCTCTTCAACAATTATATAGATAGCCCTGAATTACAGAGCATGTTTGGATTCCGCATTCCTTCTAGATATCCTCGTCATACTATTAACTATTTCAATTTTCCTTTTAGAAAAACTGTTTTAGGTAAAAATTCTCCAGTATCCAGAATAAGTAACTTATATAATAAATACAACAACTTAGATATATTTGGCATAACATTATCAAAATTTAAATATTTAATCAGATATAAGAATTGCTAACATACATAATTTTTCGTTTTAATTCAGTTTATGTTATAGCATGATAATGTTTTCACTTTTAATTAATGTGTACTATGCAAGTTGTGTTTACTTAAGAAATTGTACATCGTAGTTAATGATTAAAGTAATAATTTTGTGTTTAGAATAAGCCGATGTAACAATTATTGTAAACCTATTAAATAAATAAATAAAATAAATAAAGAACACAGTTGTCTATCCCAGGGGTGTTCAAACTTGAACTGCTGGCGATCCACCTCAATATTGTTAGAATACGATAGATCGACTCAAAATGGTGCAAGTATGTGTGTAAGTACAAGTGTGGAGCAGGATTGTTGGCTAGTTAGGTGTAGAAAACTCACGCAAATACGATAAAAGAAAGTGGTGAGGTGGTTATTCTAGTCTAATTGTGGGAGAAATAAATTTTAGTTGTTTATTAATTACATTTTGTTTTAGTTACCTACTTACTAAAACAGAATCAGTTTTATATTGGTACATTTATCCCGAGATCGACTCAATAAGCACTCGTGATCGACCGTTTGAGCACCCCTGCCGTATGCAATCGATGACTGATTGGGTACCACATTACAAATTATTGAGCTGGAGAGGCTAGTGTCCCTGAGAGTATTGCTAAACGAACCCTTAATCTGTAATAAAGTTGGATTCCATCGTCAACAATTAATTTAGTTCCTTATACCTTAAAACAAAGAATACTTAATACAATTCAGTCCATAGAAAATTTATTCACAATTAATTACCATTCTCTCTGTATTTCGAACAGGTTTTAAGGTATGTTATATAATTTAAACCTTAAACTTACAAAGGCGAAAGTGTAGTGAAGTTAGTGATATGTCTAAACCTGATGACAACATTCGCAATGACTTGTGAACTTTGGTTCAACTGAGTTAGTACCGGGCAAACTGTCCACTTTCCACTCGGAAGAACTCCCCCTGGCGGTGACGGCGCATGGTTACTAGTTTGTAGTTACTAATTTTATAGAATTGAACTGATTAATTTATTTTTCTATCCAATGTTTTTTCAAATTTTTTTAGGCATTAGGTTAAATGATTACCTAACTCTTTTGGACAGTAAAACCATTTTTTACTACTATAAATGAAACGAGACATTATTTTGTTTTTAATTGTATCACTAACTTGATTACTTTATATATTATACTTAAGTTTGTCTGTAAAATTTGCCATATAATAGGATAAATATTTTTGGTTTCAATTTATCTATAGTAACGATATTTGCACAGGGAAGATATCGCTTAGAACAAACGCAGAAATGCCCATCTAAAGTAATTACTCAATATTATTACCTTCCATGTCTACATGTATATAAATCTATACCGATGATTAGAAGCAGGTTGCTCGATTTGAGTCACTGGGCTGTAAACAGAGATCTGCGCGCGACGTCACTTGCATGATGTGCCCGTTTCAATTGTTTCGGTGCACGCTACCGACTTTAAATTTAAGTTTTTGACAGATAACATTTAAAATGAATGATAAGAAGTGTTTAAAATAGTTAAGTTGCAAGAATTAACTAATAATGTGCTATAATTTTTGTGAGAGAGACAATAACTAAATAAAATCACGTAAGTAATGAGATCACTTTCCTTATACCGTGACCAGATTAGTCTATTTTATAATACCCATGTCGTTGATAGAATACCAAGTAGAGAGAGAATAGAAGTTCAAGGAGAGAGACACTGCAAGAAAAGGAATTAAAATTGTAAGACGATTCGATTTAACGTGGCCACTGGGGTCCATTTAGTGATCACCCCTGTAATGTAAGCGACAGGCCGCATCGTGGCATTTCGCAGTGTCATTGTCACATAGGGTTATGATATTAGACATGACTCCTATAGGGTGAACATTGATTTTTATGCTCACTGATTTAGATGCGTTTACTTCGTGTGATGCATCATCGATTTAACACAGCGGAATAAGAGGGGAAATATATACATTTTATATATTTAGCTATTAGTGTCATATATCTCTTCCGAGTTTCGCGAGACTTATGTTTATATAATCTTTAACAAATACTCGTTCACATATAAATATCACTTAATTACATAATGATGAGTTATGTACATAATTACTTTATTTGTTACATTATTTATGTATGTTATACGTTTTTGAAATTCTGCTTTTAGCACTATCTGCTAAGGTTTTTTTTTTCCAAGTTACTATATGTTAGTTCGTTAGAAGAAAATACGTTGTGCCAAGTAAGTGTAAAAAATGTGTAAATAACATTCTCTCAATACATAATTAATTACTTATATTATTTAATTTTGGAATATTTAGTAAAATCCCTTAATACCTTCATTCAATGTAAGATTATTTGAATCCATTGAGGTGATTTTATTTTGGATGATAAGTTTATGGCGAAAACCAAATTGATGAGTTTAAAAATAACAGTACCTGCTCTCTAATTTAATTCGAATTCTAGAATTCTCTACAAACAAAAACATTACTATTGACCAATACTTTTGTGGTACCAGAAAAATAATTTGGGAGTTGAAAAAATTTAAAAATAACAAAAAATATTGCGGATATAAAATTTCATGGGCTAAGACAATATACGATAAATGGTAATAGGAATATGAAAGTTGCAGTAACTTGTAACAAGTAAGTGAAAATATATCCACTATAAATTTTGTAAATAAAGAAAACTCTAATAATAATACAAAATGTAATTAATAAATTTGTTAAGTCGACATTCTACAGTATTATTATGAAAAAAGAACTTACGCATCCAGAAGCGCGGAAAAAGGCAGACGGAGTCGCGTGCGCAGCGGGTACCGGAAGGAAAGCTCGCATAAGTCACTCGGAGAGCGCTTCCGCCGGAAGTGCGACGTGCGTGGACACGTGACTGTGTCAATTAGCCGTCAGGGGGTGCGACGGAGACAATACGCTCTCTGGAAGAAATTCAAGAAAAAAATATTATACCTTGATTATATGTGGAAACAAGGTTACATAGTAAATTTACTGGAAATTATTCCAATTTAAAGGCTACTATATATTATTTGAGCAAGATTCTATTAAAGTGGATTCTTGTTTAGGTATTATCTGTAGCTTAATGATGAAATTTTAAACACGTTGTAGATTCATTCTTCTGTAAGTATTCACTCTTCTGTATAGAATATCTGACTTACCTATTCTCAATGATATTATTATTAATTATTTTTTATTAATGTGGTTCTTACAAAACCATTTATCCTTCAATAGGTATGTTATATATTAATACGTGAAGCCTAAACTTTGTATCCCTTGTTAACGGAATTGGGAGAACGGATGAACGTGAAATTTGGCATAGTTAAAGTTTATATGGAGGAGAAGTGCAGAAAGCTATTTATTTTATATAAAATGCATTAGAAGTACATTATATTAATTAAAATATGCATTACTCACACTACTGCTTCAATTTTACACAACATATACACACATGTAAATAAAAAAGACATTTTGACATCTGTCAATAAAGTACTTCAAAAAAGGTTGTGAAGGAGGTTGCTATGCTCGACTGTATGTATTATTTTACTCTTACTTTCAAATTACCCTTTTTCATTCTACATTTAACTTTAAAAAATCAATGAACTATGGTCGAATGTCAACCACTGGGCGCCCACTAGTATAGTTAATTACAACATAAAATTACAGTGTAATCATTATGATCACAGGCATGCATGACCTTATTACACAACAAAACAAGCTATACAGACAAAACCAATGTATCGTGTACAAGTACACGCAGTCATATTTCATTTTTAAGCAAGGACTTTTGCTAGCACTCCTCATATCTTTCAGTAAATACTAGACTCCTTAACATTAAGTGCAATAATGTACGGCTAAATTTATACAATTATTCTGTCCACCCATAATGTCATAACTGTGATGACGTTAATTTAATACGCGTCTCGTTGATGACATATATTCTGTATAAAAAGTATATCACGATGAGGCAGTTTATTCTGGGAAAGGACACGCCTGATTTATACGAGCGCACGCTCACAGCGATTTCACGGAAATCTGTCCCCGATCGCAGACCGTCTGATTGCTTCGCATTTTTGATCTAATAATTTGTCGTTCTGATTAATGCAATGTAACCTTAATATATCTGCACCGCCAAAGCGAATTCACGAATTAGGTGTTACAGTGCAAATCAATTTATATATAGCCCTTTCATTAGTTACATTCAAATAATTTAAGTTTATAACATAAAAAAATCTAGATATCCATGTGTCGGGTTAAAACACCCTGTGGTTTTGGCGGGATCTTGGGATGTTATGTAGTGGTTTTTATATTTTATTGATAACCTTGTGTTATTTGGCTCTATATTTTGTAATATTGGTGGTGTTTTTTAACCGACTTCGAAAAAGGAGGACGTCATTTATGAACCGATTTTAATGATTCCTTTTTTATTTGAATCGATTATATTTAGAGGTGGTCCCATATAAATTTGAAGAAAATAACCCTTTAAGGAGGTGAAAAATCGTTTATTTGATTTTTACCCACTTCATATTTACGTATTTTCGTGAAATTGTAACCGATTTATTACACCCATTAGAAACCAGATATATTTATGGACACTAAAAATGGAGAAATAAAAAAAAATCCAAAAAAAAAAAAACCACCTTCGATGTGAAACACAAATAAGGCACTAAAAAGCGAAAAATAACTGAATAATTAAATTAACCAAATTAAATAAAAAATATTGATATTCGCGCTACCGAATAATATATTTGAAGTCGATGCCAACATACAGTTCAAATTTGTTGCAGGTAATAAAATATGTATACTATACAGCTATCCATCATGAGAGACCAGAGTGGACCAAAACTTTGTATGTAGATGATATGAATGTAGGTTGGCATTGACTTCAAATATATTATTCGGTAGCGCGAATATCAATATTTTTTATTTAATTTGGTTATTATGCATCAGTTAAGTGGATGGAAAATAATACCACGGAGCATGAATTCTGAGATGCCATAAAAACTCCATGGAAATTTCTACCAAAAGAGTCACCTTGAAGTCACATTGAAATGATCACAAGAAACGTGTACTATTATTACCTATGCCATAATGGCAGTACTTAATGATCTACTAGAAGATTTAAAGAAAGGACATCTTTTTTTTTAATCGCCGTTCTAAGACAATTACCATTTTTGCAATTAAACGAGTTCATTATTATTTCTTAGCATAATTTGATAAGGAAGTAAGCAATCAGCAATTTGATAGTAAGCATCGCGATCCATTAATAACATAGGGCTTTTAATATTTCTCGCTTATCTATCTAAGTCCCATATCCACAAATAACTTGCGACTGAGTATTATTATTTTGGTATACATTCTCAATTAACATCAAATGAGATTGCTGTAAAAAGTCAGCCAATATTGCAAAAAATAATTATTTTCTTAAATTAGGCTTTAGGTGGAATTATATTGGTATCTTTTTGTATAAAAGTCTTAATGGTAAGTTAAATTTGTCGAGTGCAAGAGGGCTTTCTCGATGTCCATTGGCCATAGATCAGTCGTTCATCAGGACAGTATGTGAGTGCTGTGGACAGCCGGCTGGCTCGCGGCGCTAATGCGTCTCTCGCATCAAACAATCATCGTGACATTTGCACTCTGATGTGCCATTATCAATTGTCATATTAATATTATACAGTTATCTCTTTTAATGAAATAACGAGCTGTGTATAAGTATGAATAGGATAATAGTAATAATAGGACCGGGAAACTATATAGAGACACATTCCATCTCATTCTCTCACAGATTAAAACCTATAAGTACATACATTTATAGCTATCTCTTTTTCGTTATACATTTCCGTTTTATAAAATCCAATTCACACCGTCACAAAAGAAGTTTGAGTTCAGAAGCCATATTACTCGCTGATAATGTTGCTTTCTAGTGTCGATGAATTTTTAAAATCGGTTTAGTATTTTGTTGGGATTGTTCATCATTACAATCTCTACATAAATATATAGTGTAGTATAAATATAGTGTGTAGTACAGTACCACATATAAAGATTTTGTTTGATGACTGTTTTATTAGTATACTAGGGGGCCCGGCAGACGTGGTTCCACTCAAATTTTTTTTTTTTAAACATTCATAAATTATGTACCTAGACATTCCTCATGAATCATTTTATCTACTGGTGAAAACCCCATGTAAATCTGTTCATTAATTTTTGAGATTATCGTGAACAGACAGACGCGACAGAGGACTTTGTTTTATAATATGTAGTGATAAGAACTACATTTATTTGGTGGAAAATGTTCATCTATAATGTAGTGGCGATACCAAATAGCCTTTAATACGCTTTAATCAGTTTATTATCTTTTATTAAAACATCAGTCTTGCCCGTTGCAAGAGCATATGATTATAGGAATCGAATTCACGTATATATACATGGTGATCGTGTGTAGACATCACCACATTTTATATAATACTAACTGTTATCAGCGGCTCCGCACGCGCTTTTTAAAAATTTATTACAGAAATGTAAAATTGTGAGTGGGTGTGTTTACAGAATTACAGAAACGCTTTTTCAAAAACATTTGTAACTACGATACGGACGCCATCTACTGTAACATGTAACGTGTACATTAGATATATGAATACTAATAGTATATCGAATATGATGGGATTTATCATCAGCAACATACCTGGAACTTCAACCTACTATATACCAAACTCAGTGCTCACTAACACTATATAAGAAAGTAATGAAAATTATAATAAAATGTTAAGCTATACATTATCAAACAATATGTGTTAAATCTTTTATTATGTAGATAGATATAATATTCCCGTATTGTCGATATACTTAAGTTATTCTTATACGTTGCTATAAACGCTGAGTTATGTAGAAGCAAACGCGGTAAATAAAACAATATGGCCGCCATTGACCAAAATGATGATATAATTCATATTACATACAAATATATGACTTTCAATTATGTATATTTATTCTTGGAGTCAGTAAGTCACACGTCTCACGCGGTTGTAAGATATTTTTGATCAATTTCACACGGACGAATACATAGGTAGCATTTAGTCACTACATATTGTACCAATTCAAATAAAAAAAGAATCATTAAAATCGGTTCACAATTGACTAAAATATCGATTAACATACATAAAAAAATACATACAACCGAACATAGTAACCTCCTCCTTTTTCGAAGTCGGTTAAAAAAAGTCCTCTGTCAGCTTATCTGTTCGCGATAAAGTCAAAAACTACCATTTTCATGCTGTTTTCACCAGTAGATAGAATGATAATTTATGGGGAAGGTTTAGGTATAATTTGTCAAGGTTTTCATTTTATTATCCGTCTCCGTCCGTATAACGTCTTCCGAGCCCGCTAGTTATCTGCCCGTAAAAGCCCCGTGAAAGTCGGTCCAATCAATTAGGAGATAGTAGGATATTGCGGACGAAGTCTTGAGAAACAAAATAAAATAGTCTAAGTTACTTCTTATAAGGTGAGTTATCTTCCAGTGAAAGTCCCGTGAAAATCAGTTCAAGCATTACGGATATTCCACTGCGGCCGAAGGCGAATAAAAAACCTAAATTACTTTTTATAAGGTCTGTTATCTACCAGTGAATACCCCGTGAAAATCGGCCCAAAGTAATGCGGACGAAGCCGCGGAAAACTAAAATAGAATATGTCAACCGCTATAATTTCGGTTATCTGGCAGTAAAAAGTAAAATTCCCGTTAAAATAGGTCCAGTCGTTTTGGAGATTACCCAGAACAAACAAACAAACAGACAAAATATAAAAATATAGACAAAGTATAGAAAAAGTTTTTTTTGGTCATTCGTAGCCATATCCATTCATCAAAAAGTTGTTATTTTAATTGTACATACACAAACTTTATTTTTATAATACGTAATAGAGAACAAATAAAAAATTGGAAATAAAAGTAGTATGAACTATTTGAATAGGAAAACAAAATAAACTTTGAAAATGTTAGCTTTGATACTTACCACATAACTTCAGAATTGGCAGTATGGATTAATTCCTTCGCCTGTCCTATTGGACGAATATTATTACTACTACGTACCACGTTACCATGGCAACGTATATAATAATAACGTAATCGCTCAAAAGCAAAAAAAGTGCCCGATTTTGAAACATTAATCATTGGTGCTCCGCTTCTATTGGTTTAAGCGTGATTATATAAAAAGCCTTCCTCGATAAATGAGCTATCTAAAACCGAAAGATTTTCTCAAATCGGACTGGTAGTTCCTGAGATCATAGCGTTCAACCAAACAAACAAACAAACTCTTCAGCTTTATATATTAGTATAGATACCATCGGATAAAGTGTTGTCACTTTGTCGTATTATAATTTAAAAATACATACAGTTAACATAAAGTAAATATTTATGTTTAAATAAATGTATATTTTGTGTTGATGGAATTATGATAAACAATACATCAAGTCATAATCGCCAACGGATACGAAAAGTCCGCCATATTGAATGCGAAATCAGCTTGTCGAGCCTTCCACACTGTTTTTTTTTTTTTTTTTTTTTTTTTTTTTTTTTTTTTTTTTTTTTTTGCAGGTGTCCATAAACGACGGTACCCATTTACCATCAGATGGCTCATCTGCCTGTTTGTTGCCCTTTAGCATTAAAAAAAAACTAATTGAAGCTTTTTTTTTTTTCCTTTCTTCTTATCTGCAGACTCTCGGTCCGCACCATTTTTTTGCTAAAGTTTTATTTAATATGTTAAAAATCGTATTTGTGAGCATCTATTGGGTAGTTTTTTTTTTATATATGTATATATTTATTTAACTGTTTTTGACGTTATTGCCTTTATGGCGGTTTCATCCCGGTCCCCTATCGCCATCTTTAAGTTATAATCCACAATATGCCGCGCCGGAGCGTCCATGGCCCGATGGATGAACCTACTAACCGCGTCATCAGTCACGTCGGTATAGTAGACACAGGTGTGAGTGTGTCTGGATATTGCCACTATAGCATGTGAAACACTATCGTGGATTTGCATCCTTCTGCCCTTTGTTTGCAGGATCACCACCGATTTGAAGGTCAATCCCTGAGATTCGTGGACTGTCAGAACACGCGATCCTTCCCCTGCCCCGTAGCCCTTGTTTATCAGGGCTTTTTTCTCTTCTTGTGTGTGTACCAGGAAGAGAGTGTCGGGGGTGTGTGAGGATATTTGTTCGCCCTGATAGCCCTTTATGCTCAGAGATCTCACTATCGGTTTCGGTGAGTATATACCGTCGTATACTTGACTCAGTGCATAGGCTACATCCATCGGGTTCCTGTATGTACAAGTGAGCTGTTGGTCAATACCAGCTACGGCCGTTGGTCTGCTATAAGCCATCCGAAATAAGTTTTCCCGATCAATGTAGGGTAGTTGGTTGACATCTCCGATGAGGAGAATTTCGCTTGCTTCCGCCAGCCGGCCGGCAGTCAGGATGGTCCCGAAATGGTTCATGAGAGCTTCATCCACGATTAACCTTGGACGCTTATCGTGCTCTCTGAAACCATTTACCAGTATTGACGCCATGGTGCGCACCCGCTTTTCGGCTTTTTTGCCGTGTGCCTGCACCAGTTTCTCCTGTAAGTCTTTTGCCGCCTCGGTTGTGGTGGTCGCCACAGCGTCCTTCTCCACATCGAAGTTTTTAATTAACCACGTAGTCTTTCCACAGCCTGGGACCCCGTTCGTCCATTTGATCTTGGGTGTCATCTTGGTGCTTTCCGCCACTGCTGGATTTAGAAACCTCGAGGTGGTTTTTACCCTCTCGAGAATCTTTTCTTCAAGCATGATTCTTGTGCACCGAGCGACTACTACGATTGGATCCTCCGGGGGCGCTTCGAACTTCTGAGGTTGAGTTGCTTCCCGTGTCTCATTTTCTTTCCCTAGTACGAAACCGCTGGTGGAATTGTAAGCGGTCATGTAGCTACCCGTCATTACTCCTGCTATGACTTGGGCAGTGTCGTTGTTATAGATGGCCGCTTCCGCTTCCTCTAGTCTAGCATCTCTCAAGTCCACGAGTCCCAGATGGTGGGCCTCTAGGATTTGTGTACACGTCAGTGTGTTTACTTTAATCGTGGCTTCGAGTATGGCTTTGAACTCGAGTATAGCATTTTCCATATGATCCAGTGGTCCCGAGACAGGAATTTGGATGGGTGGGATGACTTGCCCCATGTCCGCTCTGGTTTTCTGTAACTGCGGCTTAAATTTGACCTTTGGAACTCTCCTCCGAAGACGGTCTATCGCTTCCTGTTGTGTATTTCTGGTATGTCTATGGGTTTGGGACATCAATATTTGTGTTATTGTTGAGGATGAACTTCTGTCGGGTTTTCCTTCTCCAGATGTTTTTGCGGCCTCTGCTCGTTCGGCTGTTATTTTTGCTTGTAAGCGTTCGGCTCCGCTTTGCTCAGCGTACCCGAGGTCAAAAATAGGTTTCCCTGTGTTGTAAGTAGGGTTTTTACCGGGAGTCTTTCTGTGCAGTAAGAAGTCCAGACAAGCGCCTCTGTCCTCGTAAGCAACTATTTCATGGTGCATCGATGCGTTTATGCAGCCCAGTAAATCGGCTACCTCGCCCTTTTCGTATGCGACTGCCATAGCGTCGACACTAATTCTGCGAGATGTTATATGTTCGCTTGATCCCACGTCACCGATTCGGGATAGCAATATACATGCCTGTGAGAATGGCGTTTTGTTTGCCCATGCAAGCAGTGCTATAATCTTGTTTTTGATTCGCACTAGCCTGCATTCCACACTGTTGAACACCTGTATCGAGTCAGTGTCGACTCGGCCAGCGCACTTAATAACAGACTTTATCTATTCATGAATAGAGCTAATTTTAAACAGTTAATCGAGAGTCATAAATAATTTCAACATTTTTTAAAAATGATATGTAAGTGTATGAAGATAAATTTGAATTTTGAATAAATACAAAAAGCAGGTGACAAATTGAATTATGTTCCATTTGCGAAGGATCATCGCTGTGGTTACTGTAGTATGTTAAGGGAATTTGTTGTTTATTTGTAGACAAATAAAGCAGTTATTACTATGTGTCGTGAGGTGTAAAGCTGCGTGTAAAACCCGTGGACCGCGGACAGGTTTCCGCTGCGGCCCATTGTTGCCGCGTCCGAATATGAATTAATTCGGATTTTCAGGTAACGTGCCGCCGCCGGCAGATTGTGAAGGGTGTTTGCGTGGACCGGCGCCATTGTTTTCGACTAGTTTCGGTATTACGCCAGATAAAATGATAAATGTACGTTGATATACGAGCGTGGTTTTACAGGGCGAATTAACTGCCGCTATCGTTATCCATGTGTGCTTACTAATCATATTAGTATTGATTATTTACTAGCAAAGTTACTAAGGTTTTTTGGTTATGTAACGTGTGCTGTTATTATATTAATATTTATAACATTATTTTAAACTAACTGATACACGCAACTTTGTATGCGTTACAATTTTGTATTAACAACATTGCTGTGGATAGAAGAAAAGTAAAAATATTACATTGCTCACAAAAATTTTATAGTCTGTTGTACTCTTAAAAATACCAATTTCTTACATAAAACTTTAATAACTGTATAGTAAATGAAGATATCGTGATATGTTTTTTAGATATGAGCTCAGAGTCTAAGGTTAAACTTAAAAAAAATGATGGAACCTCTCCAGCAGTTTTCCCGTGTTGCCCGTACAACGACAGACTTTTATCATGTTTGGTATCTATAGAGATTCATCACTATAAAGATATATATACGGAGAACAATTAAAATACTGAAAGTGGAAATTAATAAAAAATGACCGTATATTTTGGATTTGCCGTGAATGTATTTTTGTTGGATCTGGCATAATCGTTTTGGTTTGGAAAATAGTTTACAGACTATTTAGAGAAATAAAGTATTTAATCGGCGAAATATCTATTGTTATCAAAAACGCTTATTTTAAACATTAAGAATAAATGGTACAATATTTTTTTTATTTTCTTTTTTACGTTATACTTTTTAAAACTTTAATTTTAAGTAAATTGTTTAAAAAAATTTAAAATTTGTTGGTGAATTATTTTAAACCTCTCCTAAATATTATGGCTATGTTCTTTAGAATTGTGAATACAAATTCACGTCCGTCTGCGGCCTCAGCGGCATCACCGTTGAGCCCCCGCGGAAAACTAATACTCCGTTGCAGTGTCATAACTGCCAGAGTTACGGCCAGTTGGCGCGTAACTGTCACCTCTTCCCTAGGTGCGTCAAGTGCCTGGGCGATCACTCCACGAAGAAGTGCGGTCGCACGCCCGGCACTCCGGAACCTCCAAGTTGCGTGTTGTGCGGTAACGCGGGTCACCCCGCGAACTATCGCGGCTGTCCCCACGCACCACGCACACAACGTCCCCGACAGGTGCGACAGGTGTCTAGGGCACCTGCGGCCGCCGGCCGCCCTTCGCCTCCACCTCTCATGTCCGTGGATGCCTTCCCCGGCCTGCCGGGTGCCTCTCGCGCCCCGGTAGCGCCAGCGCCCACTACGCGCGCGCCACATTCTGTGCCGGCCACACCACAACGCTGTGGTCATGGCCAAGTCAAACACAGATCCCAATCAATTACAATTTCTTTAAAGAATAGTATCTCAATAAACTAATTATATATTATAAATATTATATAATACAAGCTATGCCCGCGACTCCGTCCGCATAGAACCTAATGTAAAAAAACAATGATTAATGAAATCATTTCAACGTATTAAATCCATTTACTTATCTCTCGTAGTTCTTTATTAAAATAACAATAACTTTTGATAGAGTGAACCGATTTTAATAAAACTAAGATTAAATGTTACCCGAGGATATGCTTTATAATTCTCTTGGTGAAGTTTTATCGTGAACGCAGTACTTTAGCAGTGATGTGTGCTCAAACAAACAGACAGATAGACATACAGACATTTCTAAAAATGATTGAAATGTATTTTATTACTGATTCCAAGACACGTACAACATGTTTTTTTACATAATTCTAAAAAGTACAAATTCTATAGATTTACATTCTTATGATACGCATAGATTAACTATATAGGGTTATTAATTGTAAATTCTTCGTAGTCAAATAATCAGTAACAAAAATAAAATCATCTATTCCTGAAATATTCAGATCGATTTTACACAAAATAATAACTCAAATAACAATATCATAATCCACTTATTTCCCATCACTACCCTATATATCAAAACTGGAATTCAATAACGATTAAATTGACACTAGTTTCGTACTAACTTTCTCATATAATTTGTATTGATAATTGTTCGTACCTCGTCATTATGTATTATATCGGTATACTATAAGAGCGCAGTGAACCGGTCAGTAAAACAATGAAAGTCACTGATCAAAGTTACATAATTTATTCTCATTGACAAGTTACACAAGTTAAGATTTATTTGATGTTGTAATGGAAATGTCGGTTTTAGCGCTATCTATCGGCTTTTGTACTTAACTCATGCGTTATTTAATTACATTTTACCTTTAATAGAGCGAGGTGTGCCATAAATATTTATATGGTGGAATAATTGCCTTTCTGTATTTAGTAGAAAAAGCTATAGTTTCTTATATGGGGTTCGAGTAAGTAAAGTTTTTTATGGAATCGTTATTTTTTAATAAACTAGCCGCTTGCCTCGGCTCTGCACTTTGCAATTAAAGAAATAGCAACTGAACGTAAAATTGTTATTTCTGTAAATATTTTTGAACATCTTCTTCTGTCTTTTGTCTCACTGATTTACTCGATTTTTTACATGGAGATTTTAAATCCAAGATAGTTCCCCATCCACTCTAAAGTCCTATCAGTGAGAAAATCGTGGATAATATGAATTAACTTATCGGGTACGTGAGATTTACATATTTTATGGATGAGCCCTCCATGCCAGACCTTATCGAAGGCTTTGGCGACGTCGAAGAAGACTGCAATTGTGCGTTTCGGTTTACGTTTCGGGTCGGCATTAAAATTTGAGAAAATGTACTCCGTGAGGCGGTGTACTTGATTCGTGCAAGAGTTTTCGGCACGAAATCCGAACTGCTCAGGTGGTATTAATTTTAAATCTGTAATCGAGAGCTGGAGGCGGTTCAGAAGGAGCCGCTCGTATAATTTACCTAATGTATCTAACAGGCTGATCGGGCGATAGCTATCGGGAAGCGTAGCTTTTTTGCCGGGCTTGTGTATTCCTATCAACTCGGCCTTCTTCCAGGCGGCTGGAAAGTGGCCCTGGGACATGGCCGCATTGAAGATGCAGACCAATAGAGCTATGATGTGATCGGGAAGGAGTCTCAGTACCTCGTTCCTGATCCCATCGGATACACAAGCCAAGGAAAAAAAGCTACGCTTCCCGATAGCTATCGCCCGATTAGCCTGTTAGATACATTAGGTAAATTATACGAGCGGCTCCTTCTGAACCGTCTCCAGGTCTCGATTACAGATTTCAAATTAATACCACCTGAGCAGTTCGGATTTCGTGCCGAACACTCTTGCACAAATCAAGTACACCGCCTCACGAAGTACATTTTCTCTAATTTTAATGCAGACCTGAAACGTAAACCGAAACGCACAATTACAGTCTTTTTCGATGTCGCCAAAGCCTTCGATAAGGTCTGGCATGGAGGGTTCGTCTATAAATTATGTAAATATCATAAGTTAACCGATAAGTTAATTCATATTGGGGGAGAGAGGGAGGGAGGTCATAATTAATTACTTCGACCGTGGCAGGTGCACAATGACTTCTGCCGATGACACGGCACGTTTTTTACACTTATATTTTAGGATATTTCTGCACCGCATGGCTTAATTTGTGAAAATCGTGAGTTACGGTTTGATAGGATTCTTGTGTCCCATGCATCTGACATGACCTGGTCACCTTTGTAAATTATTTGATATGAGGTACGATGATACATTAAATTTATGAAGAAAAATTCCTCTATTTATATATTTTTGGTACATTTAATTACCCATATGTTGTACTATTTTGAATCTAAAGGTGAAAAGACGAATTAGGTATCGTGTAAATATTTAATGTTTATCTTTTACCAAATTTTATGAAACTTTACTATTATACAGTGTGGATTTCAAGGAAACGAGCTTTGTTTGCGTTCTACTGAGGGAGGAGAACAGACAAAATGGTTTTGTGGTAAACCAACCAAATTGAACTAATTTCTACGTTATATAAAGTTTTTCGTCATAAACACTTTACACTGTAATTGCATTTTTATAAATTCTAAATTCTTAATCATACCTATATATATTCTTTTTCATTTATAAAAAGTGGAATGAATGAGTTCTAACCTTAAAGTATAATATATGTATTTGATATTTGAGAAATGAAAATAAATAAAGTAGGCGTTGGTCAATGTAACATAAAAAAAAACAATGTTCGTATGATATGTGTATGTATATTTTATTATCATAAACTACTATCTCTATTCTTTAAACGACATCACGAGCTAGCCGATAAAATACTTATAAAAAGTAAAGTAGAAAAATAAACTACGAATATATTGTTCTTCTCAAATTGCTTAATTTTGTACAGACTGAAAATAACGGGACAAAAATATGTGACCAATTGTATTCACTTTTTTTTTTTCGAACTGTCTACGCTATTGACCAAGCAAGATCTTAACAGCTTCACCGGACTACTCAGGCGAGCGCTTAAGGTACTCAGCCGATTTTATTTTGACAACTAGCTCAAGGGTTCACGACACACCTCGGCTTTGGCTGTTGCCTGATTGATACATGCAATTCGCGACCTATGTAAGCTAACCTAAGCTAAGCTAACTATTCATACATATATGAGTTGTTGAAACATATATTTGTACCAAGCATACATAACTTAACAACTCTTATATATATTTCGTATCGGATAAAATTCTAAACTATTTCAGTTTGATAAGGGAAAAAAGATAAAACCCTTCCACTTGCATGTGTAAGCGTGTATGCGTGCACGTGTGTGGAGGTGCGGCTGAGTACCTTAAGCGCTCGCCTGAGTAGTCCGGTGAAGCTGTTAAGATCTTGCTTGGTCAATAGCGTAGACAGTTCGAAAAAAAAAAAGTGAATACAATTGGTCACATATTTTTGTCCCGTTATTTTCAGTCTGTACAAAATTAAGCAATTTGAGAAGAACAATATATTCGTAGTTTATTTTTCTACTTTACTTTTTATAAGTATTTTATCGGCTAGCTCGTGATGTCGTTTAAAGAATAGAGATAGTAGTTTATGATAATAAAATATACATACACATATCATACGAACATTGTTTTTTTTTATGTTACATTGACCAACGCCTACTTTATTTATTTTCATTTCTCAAATATCAAATACATATATTATACTTTAAGGTTAGAACTCATTCATTCCACTTTTTATAAATGAAAAAGAATATATATAGGTATGATTAAGAATTTAGAATTTATAAAAATGCAATTACAGTGTAAAGTGTTTATGACGAAAAACTTTATATAACGTAGAAATTAGTTCAATTTGGTTGGTTTACCACAAAACCATTTTGTCTGTTCTCCTCCCTCAGTAGAACGCAAACAAAGCTCGTTTCCTTGAAATCCACACTGTATAATAGTAAAGTTTCATAAAATTTGGTAAAAGATAAACATTAAATATTTACACGATACCTAATTCGTCTTTTCACCTTTAGATTCAAAATAGTACAACATATGGGTAATTAAATGTACCAAAAATATATAAATAGAGGAATTTTTCTTCATAAATTTAATGTATCATCGTACCTCATATCAAATAATTTACAAAGGTGACCAGGTCATGTCAGATGCATGGGACACAAGAATCCTATCAAACCGTAACTCACGATTTTCACAAATTAAGCCATGCGGTGCAGAAATATCCTAAAATATAAGTGTAAAAAACGTGCCGTGTCATCGGCAGAAGTCATTGTGCACCTGCCACGGTCGAAGTAATTAATTATGACCTCCCTCCCTCTCTCCCCCTCTCCTGTACTGCGCCCTCCCTAGTAGTGCCGTGTTGTGTCAAGGTGATGCTATTGTTTCTGAGAGGTAGATGCTACAGGAAATTTAAACGCGTGGTTAACTTGCAATTAATTATTTCCAATAAAGTTTATACTGACTCCAACATAACAGAAAACAACTGGGAATTGTTGTCATGGAGTGTATCCATGCAAGTTAGTTTCTGAAAAGTGAACCATATGAAATGAATATTGCAGTGTTCGGTAAACTCGTTATCGAAAAGAATCAAATATAAATAATACAAACCTGGAATTTAGTCAATTTTAGCTTTGCTTTAAGATATATTTTTATCGAAATAATTAGGATTGAAAATACATTATCGAGGTTGCCTTGGCTCAATTTATTTATTTATTATTACAACAGAATTTTTATATATTTTACAATTATATCCAATTACAACTATATTAAATAAAAACTAACATATTACAGTCACTGCATACAGCCGCAAGTTCGGGGTAACACATAAAATATTCAGCAGTTTAATATTAAGTTTAAATATTCTTATAGGAATCTAATATTGTCAATTAATTATCCTTTAATGGTCTCGATTTATACATACATAGATGCATCCATAGATGCAGGGCGGTCAAAATGGTCGGTGTAAACTGTACATTATGTCTTAATAATAAGTAGCAAAATAATTGTAACAAAACAGAGAAAAAAAAGAAAAAGATATATTAATGAACGAGTTGTAGAGATGAGACTTCTTTCCTTTTTTTCTTTTTTTTCAATATACCTTTTTTGCAATCGACTAGTTGTGGTATAGTTGCTTTTTAAAAATGTGCCTCTTTTTTGTACGCTTACGTTTCAAAAATGTTTACTTATTTCTTACAAGGCAAGTTAATAGATAATATTCTGTTACTGCACTAAATATTTTGTGGAAGAGCTACAGCTAAGGTGTGAAAGACGCCACATGCGGCCCGCGAGCTGCAGTTTGCCGACCACTGGGGTATACGAATGTATGTATGTATGTATAAATATAACATATTTTTATGCCAGCACAGTAAAGTAAACACTGTGTCTATATTGAGCTAGTACAATCGAGCTTCCCAAGAGTTAAGTATACACTAATTGAGTCTGAAATGCTATAAAAGAAACAAGAGCCACTGTGACAGGCTTTTTACCAAATGCATAGTGTTAAGTATTCACTCGGTTACTTGTCCCTACCACTATAGAATGTAACTTAATTTCAGAACGTATCAAACTACAATTCATAGATTTACAATGCTCATTTTAGAATTATAATCTAGAATAAAATAAATAAAATTACCACTGTAAAGCTAAGTTTAAGAGAGTATAACCGAACTACGAAGGTAAGTGTTTGTCGTTGATTAACGATGTAAGCGACGTGTTTATTGTGTCACGCGCTGCGAGTCATCACGTCAGAGTCACTGACTCCACGTTGCTGTGGACCGTTATTGTTTCCTTACTTCTGTAGAAAATTATGAAAGCGAAACTTTAAAGGTACATAATCTGATAAGTTTCAGCTTTGCGTACTACTAAAATTATTACAGTAAATTGAGACAAGACGTAGCTTGATTTAGATTTTATCATGTTTGATATGGTAATAAACAAATAGGTGCATAAAATTTAAATTTACTTAAACAGGCATGATGTAATAATTACTATGAAGTTCAAATAACGAAACCTATTAAATGTATCAACAGAAAAATAATTAACAAACAGTTAAACTAAGCACCTAACTATTTATTGGTTACCTTAAACCATAGTAAATTAGCTCGAACACGCTCACCGCGTCATCATGCGCTGCTTGTCACGCGCGTTAACGGAGATCGTAAACTATCAGCGGTTAAGTTTCAGTTAGTTTAATGAGTTGAACCTGAATGTTGAGGTGCACGCGAGACTAATGATTGTAACACACTGTGCTACGAAATTATTTAATAAATAAAACATTTTATAAGAAAATAGCTTTTTCTCATACAACTTAGTACAAAAGTATTGTTTACATAATTACTTATGTTACGTTACGCCCTTTATTATAGAAGTTATGTTATATGTAAATTAAAACTCATAATCGTATAACTATTTTTCGTATGTGTTCAGTTTGTTTAAAATATTACGCTCTTATGTGACTTTTCTTTGTGTTTTTTAGTGTATTTAAAAAACAAAATAGTCCTCATCCAGATCTTAGGCAACCTTTATATCACGTTTCATTGTGATAGGGTTCGATTTTTAGTCAAAAAACAGGCGGCTGGCGATATTACTTTGGTATATGTAATATTCGGTATGAATTGGCAAATTAAGAGTAATATTTATATTCGAAAGATTATGAAAATTATGTATCATGCCTTATCTTTGCCACCTTGAAACTAAATTGTAAGTATATCTGACATTCATAGCGGGAAAGATCGCGTTTCACGGATATTGAAAACTACCGCGGTAGAACTTCAAGTTAGTTTAATGAGGTAAGTCTAGAGCGTTGTACGTGACACGACGAGCGTGATGCAGACACGTGTGTCAAATAATTTCAGTACCTGTGTTGTGTATAATTTCGTAACTTGCGATTCCAATATTGCACGAGTGAGACAAAAATGTTTAATTAATAATTTTTAAATAGGTATCTACAAAAACACTATACACGTATTTATAAGCATAACATATACAATATCCTCTAAAGCCATGCCAAACTTAATGTCCTATCCCTTGGACTTTCACTCGAATACCTTAACAAAAGTTAATATCAAATGAAAGCCTCATTGTGGGGCTAGAAAATTAGCGATTATAAGATTATTTGAATTAGAAATATAAATTGCAAAGAAGCCTTTAAAATTTGACTTCACGTATAAATTGATCTGTTATATGTTGATATAAAATTATACCTTAACATATTCAAAAAAATCGATGAAGTTGAAATGGGAAACTAATTTTATAAAGTTACACCTCATATATATGTATAACCGTGCCTTGGTGAAAATCACAACGAATTACTTATAGAAAGGCCCACCTCCCCTCCCCTCTCCTCTCCCTCTCCCTCCCCTAATCCCTTCCCCCCAAAGGGTGGCAACGCACTTGCAACTCCTCTGGTGTTGTTAGTGTCCATGGACGGTGGTGATCACTTAACAGCAGGTGACCCACCTGTTCGCTTGCCACTTATGACATAAAAAAAAAAGAAAGAAAGAGAAGAAGTTGTTGTGCCATTTCATTATTTCTCTGTTTCGTTTTTGTTATTAATACTTATTATTACTTGAGAAGTTCGAAATTTGAATTTTTTATGATTAATGATTGGGAATAATGATTCATTATTCAAAAAATTCAGTAATTTGAGGTATTCTAAACCATATCTTACTAATTATTCTTTGTCTTCGAATTGTAAAACTGCTTTCGGATATCTCCTTCTTTCAACTTCAAAGTGTTACTTTTCCATATCAATGTCTAAAATTATTAGAAACTGTGATTAAAAACCGGTTAATAATAAAATTGTATATTTCATGGCTCCACACTTACGGCCTTTCTCCGTTTGCATAGTTTCAGTTGTTGAAACATTTAATTGTTTCGTCTTAACCTTTGGGAGGTGACTTCGGAAAATTTACAGTCTCTAGGTGCGATGTCTTACATTCTTACTGTAATGCAGGCTTTTTAAGAGTCCTTTAGAAACCTTTGCTCCGACTGTGAATAGAAAATACGTGTAAGCTATATTGTTTAGCAATGGTGACATGTTTTATTGTATTCATTTATAGATTGAGATCACTCAGGCTCCAACCACACATAAGAGATGTTTTTCAACACACATATTATAAATATTACCTGACCAACAATAAAGTTTCTACAGATATAACAAACTATAAAATAATGTCCAATTTACGTGAATGATATTACACCTCTTACATAATTTATTTATTAGTAATTCTTGGTCTTGTAAATATATACTTATTTTCCGTGACGGGTTGTGATTTTTTCATCAAACCCCTGTTTCGTGTCAGTTAATTGAATGTGCACTGAAGGGTTGAGGTCTTGCAAGGACGAGGTGCGGTGTTATTCCAGAGTTTTGATTTAATAACAATATTTTTGATAAACATAAAGCTGTACAGTCTTTTGTTGTAGACTATAGAGCCTGCGGGCTTCGTCTCGAGATGTCCCGGTAAGATTGAAGTAAGCAATTTTTATGTCTGCATAGGGCTTTTTCTAAGTCTGCCTGCTTAGCTACCTACCACCCTCAAGATGAAAATCTGTTTCTAAGTACACAGGTGTGCATCTACTTGAGAGTACACTACACTTGAAAGCCAGCGCCCCAGGTTTAGCGTGTCTACGTTCTTGGACCAGGTCGTTATTTAATATCAGATAGAACTATATAGAGACATTAACAAGGATCTTGTTTATTACTGTTTATATGGAAGCTCTAACTCATTGTCATCTATATACTAAATCTGAAATGATATCAGTCGGTAATAGGTATTTCTACTCAGGCTGTAATACACCTAAGCACTATTGATGTAGCATAGATAATGTTAAATGTATTTTCAATTACGCGCCTCTTAATGTCAATTCGCACTTGACATTCCTAATTTTTTTCTTCTTTCTCTATGCTCTGGGATTTCGTAGCGTTTACTGTACTTATTTTAGTTAGTATTAAATAAATCAAATTAGAAGTGATTTGTCTTTTAAATTCACACATCATTTTGCCACCTCATTAGTGAAGTTTTTTGTAGACTATAATATGAGGATTGTTACCAGAATAGTGCCGCCGTCGGTGTTCAAAGCCCCGAGGCCGAGTCGGGTCTCAGCGGACTGCGCTCAATCAGTCCACATCTGACAATGCATCACGTTTAATATCATACCAATTTAATGCTACACTAGCTGGTGCTCGCGGCTCTGTTCACGTAAATTTGCTGTTTTATTTAATTCTTATGGATAATTATACTTTGTATTTTTTCATTTTAGTTAATTTGCAATGTTTATTAGTTTGTTTAGGTTAATTTTTGCAAGTGAAATTAGAATCTTTAAACCTTTAGACCTGTGACTTTGCGGTTTTGCATATTTGTTCAATCCTGATGACAATACCTGAAAACAAAATAAAAACAAAACTGGGAAGATCAAAATTGCCGCCACACACATTGTAAAAATATACGATTAAGCGTGTATAGCACCTTTTCAAAAGCTTGTTTTTAAAAATAAATACTAAATATTGGTTTATTTTAACCTTCTATAAAGATTTTACCAATTTTAAGTTGCCTCGGTTACATTTTATCATTTCATTTTTTTTTTTTATGTCATATGTGGCAAACGAACATGTGGGTCACGTGATGTTAAGTGATCACCACCGTCCATGGACACTAACAACACCAGAGGAGTCGCAAGTGCGTTGCCACTCTTTGAGGGGGAAGGGTTAGGAGAGGGAGGGAGAGGGAGAGGGAGAGAGAGAGGAGAGGGGAGGGGAGGTGGGTCTCCGGCGCTCTCACTGTCCGAACGAAACCCAACAATGCAAGCACTGTTACTTCACGTCGGTTTTCTATGAGAGGTTGGTAGTACCCCGGGCGAGCCGACCCATTTGAGCTGAAACCAGTAATATCTTCAGCGTGGCTCTACCACCATTTATAGACGTTATGGAAAAGCACAAAGGCTTGTATTATAAATAATCTAAAAAAAATCATCAAAAACTATTCATATATATCTATTACTTTCGTTACAATTTGAGATCATATATAAACATACATACTGGATTATTATTATCTCATGTATAATATCGCGTCGAACAAAAGTTATTAGTTCCACCTGAGGGTAAGACAGGGCTGTTTGCGCTCAAACAGTGCACACAGATTGTAACCGACCCTTCTCATCATACGAGCATACCTTTCTGATGTTATGTTGATGAGCAAACAAAGCGTATTGGCACTTACATCCTGTGATGGCTTTCGAAACTACGAGAGTTTATTGAACTGGAAATCTGTTATACTGAAGATAAATCTAGTAACACTGATATTTTTGTCGAAAATAAATTGAATATGTACGTGTGTATTATTTTTACGCTGTCCATACGCACATAACTCTACAATAACGCGTTTAATTTATATATTTCGTGTTTTATTTACTTTTTTACAACTTCTTCAACTACTGAAAGTTGGTAATTAACTTTTTGTATTTTAACTTAATTACGTAATCTATACATATATCTAAAATCTCTATAAATAACATTGAACTGAACTGAAGTATCTGCTGTATGTCGAAGATAATTTTTTAAACGAATGAACCGATTTTGGTATGACTTTTACTGACAAATTGAGGACTATTGAAGTATGGTTTTTCAGCAATATTGATTGAAAATCGGCGAAAGGCTAATATAGGGATAAGTAGAAATGACATAATTAGAATTTTAAAAAAACAAAACACAGTCTACAATAAGTCTCCAATAAACGAAACAAACGAATGCGCGACCACTAAGTAATATGAAAATGGTGGTTAGATTTTTTAAAATTACATAATTCTTTCGCCCAACCTCTTTGCAACCGATATTAAAGTCTTTGTTCTAACAAATAGTTAATCTAGCAATAATTGTCGCCGTCGCCATATCTATCTTTCAAGCTGGACGGGCGCCAATAACTCAAAAACGCGAACCGTCACATGAAACCACAATGACAGTTTTATCACCATGTCGAGGTGGTTGCAGATGCATGACAAGGCAAGGCTAATTTAATTTCCGATTGCTCGTCCCAACTACCTCATCCTTTATGCTTACAAACGTGATAAAAGATACCCACCTCGTAGAGAACTCATCAGCGCCCAATAATGTACGCGTAGTCGGGGAGCGGTACGTGCAAACAATCCGGCACATTGTGTCGGAGAGGATGTCGAGTTATTAAAACATTCACCATCGACATCATGTTAATTACTTAAGCTCTACGCGCACACAGTTCAGTAGTATGCAGTAGTACAACTTGTTTTTGTCGATCATGCTATTGTGTGCTATTGTCGATATGCACTAACCGATATTACCATATAAATGTGTTTGTAAGTTTGCTTGTTACGCTTTCACGCTTTAAGTACTCGTATATAAATATGATAGATATACACTGTTCGGGCATAAATTGGTTGGGGGTAGGCAAACATTCTTTTTGACATACTTTGTTTCAGGAGTAGATGCCCTTCAGGCAATTTGTATACAGTCCACTGCCTAGGCTAATTAACCCCGACTCGTATGGGTGTGGTGGTTGCCACCCCATACACTGACGCAAGCGAAGACACGAGTAACAGCAAGTCTTTAATAAACCGAACTATTGAAATAGACTACAGTATTATGTTATTCGTACATTCTGTTATTTTTATAGTGTCGTTGCAAAACTACGGTTGCAATAAAACGATGGCTGTAGACATTTTTGTTTCGTTTTATTTATATATACATGTAGAAATAGTAATAAGAATAAAAATAATACCTACAAATAAATGTTTATTATTCTTGTTATGATTAAGAAAAGGATACACTTTGTTTGATTGTTGTTATTATTTTTATTACTATTTCTATCATAGATATATAACAAAAACGTTTATTATATATGTATAGGTATATACATAACAAAATGTAATTTTAAAAGTTCAGTAATAGTACAATAAGATTTTAATAAATCGTGATTACAAATTTAAATCGCTGAGGGAATAAAACATCAAGATCTAAAGTATCAGAGATATAAGGAATCAATTAAAATTCCTGCAATTATAAATTAAATTAATTTCCAAATGAACATACTGATTTATATACACTATGGCGCTAACCCTACAATGTTTGCGACGGGCGAGGAAGACCCAGCGATTAATAAATTTAACCCGTGTTTAAGTTAAACAGTATCGTGTAGGTAAATGAAAGCGAAACGGGTCATCGGCTTACGTTATGTAGATTATGGTTTTTAGAGTGATAATTAAACGCTTTCCAACAGATTTTCATATTAATTTTTGGATTACATTTGTACGTGGGTTTTAATTGAAATATAGGGAGTTTTGCGGTCGGCATATTCAAAGATTAGAGACGAGAGAACTTATTCTTTATTATAGAACGAAAAATTGGCGGTTTTGTGATATACATTGTGCAGGTCAAATCAATAGCGACCATTGACAGATTTACAATTAATTAGTAGTTGTTGTTGTTGTAAGGGGCTAAAAGCCTCTTGTCGACCTCTTTGGTTGATCATAAAAAGCTCCGAACTCTAAGGCAGTCACTGTGATAAAGTTATCACTATATGCGTCGTAGTAGCGGTCATGTCGAGTTCAAGCATACTATAACCTCTCTTGATTATTAGATATTTATTGTTGAACCAAGGAATATTACCACCTACATGCACCAATATGTGGATGTTACAACTGGTATATTACCGTGTGTAATACCTAAATATATATATACTAGCTGACCCGTGCGACTTCGTCTGCACCAAAACGGTTATCACTGGTTTCAATTGTATTTTTAAACCTAAAACCCGATTGCAGCCACACCTACAGTTTCCAATTGTAAATCCAAACTATCAAGGGGCTCACTCAAACATTTACCCAGATGGTATGTGAGAAATCTTTTAAAATAAGCCTACAACCCGTTCGTAGCGTCATCTACTGGGTTCAATTAAGACAAAAACTAACCTACAAATATTGGCGGTAACGTAAAAAAATAACTTGAGGGGTCTATGGACCCCAGTTGGAACCTAATTTCTAGACTTTCCCTTTTTTCTAGACGTTTACTATACAGTCAGTATAGTTTACATTATAAAATATCAAGTTGATAGAGTTCAATTGTAAATTAAACGATAAAAATATTTATAAAATAGATAATAATAAATTAAACACTGAATGATCTGGGATACTCAAGTTAATAAAAGTTAATACATCAAAAGATAATCCTTGAGTTGGTTTGCTATTGAAATGAAAATTATATGTATGTATATATTGTATACATTCTCTCTCTATCTCTATCTCGATATGCTATTAAAACATTGTATTATTATTGCCAGACATTTTTGTTATTGACAATAATGTGCGTAATGCTATTTTTCGTAAATAAAAATAAACACTTGCAACACCAGGGGAGTTGCAAGTGCGTTCCCAGCCTGTGTTTTGGGAGAAGGGAAGGGGAAAGGGGAAGAGGAGAGGAAGTGGGCTTCCGGCGTTCTCATTGACCGAACGAAACGCAACAATGCAAGCATTGTTACTTCACGTCGGTTTTCTGTGAGAGGGTGGTACTACTCCGTCCGAGCCGATCCATTCATGCTGTAGCCAGTAATAGCTTCAGTGTGGCTCTACCACGTATAAAATATTGACTATTGAGTAAATAACTGACTGGAAGATTAAATTTGTGTTTTGTGTTATTTATGTCTAAATAAAATTACGGCTATCCCAACATGGTTTGAAATTATTTTTATTTACGAAAAATAGCATTACGCACATTATTGTCAACAACAAAAATGTCT
>MU158840.1:365590-396574 GCA_015888305.1 Antheraea pernyi | reverse complement strand
GTAATATTAGTTATCACTGTGCCAAGTTTCGTCAAAATCGGTGCAGTACTTTCAGAGTGATGCGCGTTCACAGGGCCAGACAGACAGACAAAAATTTTAAAAGGGTTATTTTTGGCTTCTATATCGACAACAAAGCCTACCCCCATCCAAATTTTCAAAAAATATTTAATGTACAGATTTGGCCCTGCTACAGTTTTATTATAATATAGATAGATTTTAACTCAAGCCCTCATTCTTTGCATATTAACTCTTCTGTCTCAATTCTTACTACATCTAGATATTATGCACTTATATAAATAGAAGTGAATCTTCTTATGGGAACGCTTTGAAATTCTTAACGGCAACATTTTTGTGACAAAAATAGTGGAGGTAAACATTGTGTCGGGTAGAATGTTGAAATAACCGGTTCTCGTCCGATGACCGAAGTTAAGCAACGTTGGATGCGGTCAGTACTTGGATGGGTGACCGTCTGGAAGCACCGCGAGACGTTGGCTTTTTGTTGTATTTTTTTTTAATTAAAAAGTGTTTCTGTATATGTATAGTTTCACTTCTATCGTGTGTTTTTACAATACACCTGTTTTTTTTTACAGAAATATACACACTTGAAAAATCGAATAATGGCCGCGATGCTAATTCGGTAATAGCGTGTTCAGATGTATTCTTGATCGATCAAGATTCGAATCTTTACAATAAGTCGAATCTTTTTGTGAAAGAAAACGACGAGAATAGCACAGCGGTAGTAAGACCTTTTCTGAAACCGACTAGCTAGCCCCGATAGGTATATCAGCTGCTATTGAGAACCGGTCCCATTCTAGATTTAGATTATTTATTATTTTTGGTCACATTTAACATCAAGTGTGGTTGAGACCTAAATCCTACAAAATTAAAGAAACAAATATTAAATAAATTAGCTAAAGGTACACCATACGTACTTGTCCTTAAACTTAAATATTCAAGATTTTTACCTGATTTCTTATAATTTCAAACATTATTTGAAAAATCCAAAAATGTTCACTACACAATTGAATATATTATACCTATATATTAAATTTTATTATATACGCGGAAAATTGGCTACGATATTTTAAGTCCCCTAATATTATTTTAAGAGATTTAAATGTGCAGTTGCTGTAGTGGGGTTTTGACGACACCTGGCAGGGGTTCCCTTTTGTTCACATCCAAAGATCGGGTTACTTTGTGTATCGATTCTTACTAGATATAAACAAATCGTATTTTTACCATCAAATACTATCTATTTTAGTATTTACATAGTAAAGAGGAACTGAAAAGACTAGTTAAAATGTAGTTATTCTAAATTAGCATGTTTTGGGCAGTTTCTGAATGTAAAAATGTTCACAAAATCATAAGCAAAGGTCTAACTGCACTCGTATTTAATGTCAAACATTTAAACTTTGTTATGTGGTCATGTCTGGTAATACGGTAACACTATAACTTAGCTTGAGGGTTAAATGCAGTTGCTAACAAAAATTAACAATTAGTTATTTTTATTGTACTATGACAAGGTTCCTCAAGCGTATTCCAATCCAAAAAGAACGGTAACCAACAAGAAACTTACAATCCATTGGCAGTAGTTGCTGTCTAATTAGACTCCCAGCTCGTCTATTAGGTATATCACTGGTTGATTCCGAAATACAACAGTCTACTAGACAATATGACAGACTTATCACCATTTTCACGGTGATGGCGACTCATTTGGGTACTTACTGATCCTTACCTTAATTACCAGGGAGGTCCCTTGATTACTGACTATAACCCAGCAAACCCAAGAAATCGACAGACCTTAGTATTCAACTAAGTATTGTAAACATCTGTTAAACCACTACTAATTTAGGAATACCGTTACTTTAAGTGAAAAATAAGTAATAATTACTGAACAAAAGGACTGAGGGTGTATCTGGGCAGAGATCGGCAAAAGGACGGCCATGCGGGCACCGCAAGGAAATTATTAATTTGAATCATTAAAATTACCTACAGAGCAATTGAGATGGACGGGTAAAAAGGGGCCCTTTGTGGGGTCTGAATACCTTTTATAAACGATTGTTGGGAATAGCGGGGTAAAGTCCGTTTATCATGAGGTGTTGGGACAATGTACAGTTGATTTTTAATATTCGTAACATATTATGTTGTTGGGGATGCCTCAATTTTTAATTACTCCGAATATGGTATGATTTTTTTAAATTATATTTATTGTAACTAATCTTCCATCAAAAAACTAAATCTAATCTAGTAGATTATAAAATCTACTACGTGACTAAGTTCCTATTAAAATCTCCAGATGTTATGAAATGAAATTGATTAAATTTTCGTTATTTCGTCTATTTAATTCAAACTGTTTAAAGTTTTTTATAAACTACTAAGATCGCACGCACATTCGCTTCAATTTGCGTCTTTTTAAATAGTGAGGCTATAAATTGTTTTTGTGTAATTTTAATGGGTTTTTGTAACGGACGAGGACATAAACCTGAACTATTTTTTTAAAACTTATCTAACGCTTACCAATTACAAATTTAAATACGTTATGGTCATAGACTAGACTATATTCCTAGAAAATTTCATCAAAATTCGTTTTACGTCAAAGATGTAACAAGCCTCCATTGTTACAAACTTTTTCGTTTGCAATATTAATTGGATAATGATGAATGATAACATCTTATTTGATATTTTGTTTTTACGTAAACGAAAGACAAGTAACGTATAGGAGTTTTTGGCGAGATTTTGGTCTGTCGTGTAGTGGATTTTATATTTTACTCATAACCTTTGGTTGCTTGACTCTATATTGTGTAAAATTAGTGGTGTTTTATGAAATTTGTAATATCGATACTCACTTGACAATGGCAGTAATAGTCTACTAGAAGACTGGTCGCCAAAAATGGAATGGAAGAAGAACTTGTAATACTATTAAGTACTCGACAATGGCAGTAATAATCTAAAAGATAGGGTGCCAAAAAAAGTAAAAAAAAAGTAACGTATAGACAAGTAAAGTATAGTTAATTAAATTACTATAATTATTAATAACTTTTACTAATAAATAACTATACTAATAATAAATTACTAATCAGATTTGAATGACTATATTCTTCTGTATGAATTGTAATAACATCAACATAACCTTTAAGATATTGACTGTAACTTGTGTTTCTTTGTGGTAGATAAATGTTCAAAATTAGAGAACGATAGTCAGTTTTGCTTACATTTTTATCTCATGGAGAGACTTTTTTATTGTTTTCTTTGACTAAGAACGTTATTTCCAAGAAAACATTTTATAGTATAGAAAAATAATACGGGTTGAAATAAAATGAAAACAAACGATCTACCTACGTCATGGTTTAATGAGGGTACATTTTTACCTTTTGATATGTTTAAAATCTAAAACTATCGCAGCGGAGGGTTAAGTTACGTAAACCTTTTAAAGTGAAATGCGGGCACTTTGTACCCAAAAACTATAGTGTCGGCGTGCGGGCGACACCTTTACAAAGTGCTGCTTTATTTAATTTTGCGCGATTTAAGTTACATACGGTAGTATACATAAAGGGTGTTTTGTAATTAGTTTAACAACTCCAGGGTAGAATAAAGTACGATGTGTTTGTGTGCATTAATATGAATATTGAGTATTAGAATTACGAAAAACGTTTGTAGTGTTATTGATTCAATCGGCTTGTCGCCTAGTTTGAATAGTGAAGTAGTCTGAAAATGCTTTTAAATGATTGTAAAAAATTCTTCTTGAATCAATGCCTCTAAATATTTTATCCAGTGGTAGCTGCTATACGTGATATTAGTAAGGGCAATAACCCTCAAATAAACCATCCTTACTAATATTACCAATGTGAGATTGAGTTTGTTCGTTTGTGTGTTCATTTGTTACGCCTTCACATCTTAACTACTCATGCAATGATGATGAAATTTTATGTACACATTGCCAGGGGCATAGACCATACCTGTCACATAGGGCACAAACATAACTGTCATCCAGAATACATGTTTTGTTGAAATATAAATAAATACTACATTAATGCAATCGAAGCTGTAAACAAAAGCTAGTATAATATATTATTAACATAATAAATAACACCGACGAAGTCGCGGGTGATAACTAAATTATGTATAAAAATGAATGTCAGTATAAGTATTTAATACTCTAACTCCAACATCGTTTCACCGAACATCATAAAACTTGGCTCACCTAAATGTTTATTCACGTAGTAAGTAGGTTTTTAATGTTATGCATCTTACTATAAGCTACCACTATGTATCACTGCAGCGCATAAACCTTTTCCGTTTTACAATACCTAGATTTCAATTTAGTGTTGCACATATCTGCCATTCTCTAGGAATATCCTTTTATTAAGTATACAAATAATAATAGTAGTAAATAATCAGAAACACGTGTGGAACCGCGGGCACAGCAATAAACAATAAAATGACCGTACAATGTAGTCAATTTAAATCAATTAGGAGAAGTATAAGCGCCCGCGTCCGCGCCCGTACCTGACTCGATCACCTTACTTACTTTAAATTGATCTTCATGTGGGTCAACGGAACAGAGAAAACAGTAGACTGGTTCTCTCTTTTCTTTTCTCATTTTTAGCATTAGGATCTTCATAATATCTATATACAAGATTGTAGAAGCTTTTGATGTAATTTTCAGGATAACAGTTGTGTTAAAAAATATAGGAATATAAATGGCTTTGGATATCTGTAATCTATAATCCATTGTCAATCATAAAAGAGATACTTTTATGGCTAAAAGAGTAAACCCCCTTAGCTTTTTGGTGTTTATACATATTTTTGCATTTTGTGCTATGCATTGTAGTAAGATGTTTTCTATTGTCTTCCTGTCTAGCTATCGTACTCTCAAGTTTGCTAAAAATCTATAGATAAGTTCCGGCAGTAACACTTAAAAGCCAATCACCTTATAAGCTTAGTGTCTTACTATTTTTGGCCAAATAGCCACCGAACATGATTATGCCAAATAAATACGGAGATATAACTTCACTAATAATCGTTTAATATCAATATAAATTTATCTTGAATGATATTTAAAAAACATATAGGATTGTATAATAATAGTAATAAACAAATCCGTCAGTGTCAAAGGTTTATAACTCACTACGACTTTCTTAGAAAAAATGTGTTAGATAGTCCACTCTAAAGATACTCTGTTCTTCACGTGAGTTCTATTAACTAAATTGCAGCGTTGACTCACGCGCCACCTGGCGAGCTATCACCTTAACTGCCAATTGAGCTCCAGATGCTATCTCAAGCCGATCATATTAGCTTTATTGTTGCCTTTAATTAGCGGAATGTGCCCATTTACCTTGTTCATGATCATTGTCATGAATTGTTCTTTAACGTGTTAAGCTATTCATAGTTTAATTTCTATTGTCCATGGCATTTATTTTTTCAGAGTTTATATGTGGTTGGTGAATTAATAATGATAAAATATTTAAGAAACAGTCAAAGCCAGTGTAAAGGCGTGAGGTTATCGTTGAATCTCAATCGAGTGAAAGTAATTTACAATGATAAAAAGTGAGGTCTTATAGGTTACACTGATTGGATTAACTATTCAACTGCATTGCATAGATTTATTTATGGTAGCATGGAGCACTTGGAAACTTGCTGGATATATATTGCCTGATTCTTAAAATGCAATACACTAATAAGTGTCACTGTAAGAAATCTATGCTTATGTGTATGATGATTGCCATCTATTCGTGAACAGATCATATAATCTCGTTTGGTTACTGAATATCGACCAGCTTATTTCGAAACGCGACCGTAAACGTCCAATTTAGTATATTATCACAATCTATTCGGACACGATTTTAATTTAAATCAATATTTCTGATTAACACACAGTTATCTATAAGTTAATAATCTACATATCATCAGATGATATGCATTATCAGAGCGCAGTACTAAAAAATTAAATAATAATTATGAATAAAAATCAGTGTCGCTTAGACTGCAATTTCCGTGGGATTACCGTGTAGGGTTTCCACGCGGCGCAGTCGCAGGGGACAAAACAATGGACTCTGACGGGGACGCGTGGCGCGGTGCGCGGTGCGGGGCGACGTGTGCGAGGGGAGGTAATGCAATATTTGTTCGGCGACACACGGGTGACACGCGCGACGTTCTATTGTATAGCATTAGAACAGAGGTGACAAACATTTGATGCTGTATTTATTTTTAAACAGTTAATTCTTACAGCATAAGTTATAATTTGTATGAAATCATGTCGTAAACATTAATTAAACTGAAATTATATTAGAAAACGTAATTAATAAACAAGTGTATTTTAATAAAAAGGGCGGAATTGTAAGCATCAGCCATATTAAGAAGAAAAAATTGAATGAGTCGTGATGTGACGTATGATGGGTTTGACACATTGAAGTTGATTGTTATTTATACTTTCAGTTAATAGAGTAACAACATTAAAACAATCATACATTTTTTTCTGATAAAAGTACTACGAGCAGAGTAATTGCCAGTATTGTGGTAAGAAATCATATTATATTGGATATTTGGTTACAGCCGAACGAGGCATAAATATTGTAGGATCATTATATTTTCCACAAAATTAAAAAAAATTCAAAGAATGTAGACGCCGTTGACAATAAATTTATTTATGACATAAACAAATACAATCAGTTTATATTTAAGACACATAAAGACATATTATACTATAATATATTATATTACATTAAAATATTAGTAACTAATGATATATATAGTACAACAACTAATGGACTAATGGATAAATGGCGTTTAAATAATCTGACCGTTACTAAAATATGCCACATACATTGTTCAATATGACATTTTATCCTGATCATGTAACATCATAAAAGAAAACAAAACAATCAACGTAAAAATCTTTATGAATAAATCTTTTGTTATAAAGTATAAACGTACATAGTCAAAAATGTGTTGATTTTATACACATACTATAATTGCTATATACTTGTTTTGTATATTCGCTAGAGTTTCAATTTGTTTATTAACTAGCAGGCGAACTTTATTAAAAAAAACTTGACAAATTATATACTTAAACTTTCCTCAGGAATCACTTTATCCACTGGTGGAAACCGCATGAAAATCAGTTCAGTAGTTTGTTGAGTTTATAGCGAACAGACAGACAGAAAGACGCGGCAGAGGTCTTTAATAATATTTTATTAATATTTTCTTTTAGTTTTAGCTAATAATAACAAGTGACAGAGTTTGTATAACCAAAATTCTTCTTTAATGAAATACAGTATACTATTTTTAATAATTGTGATTACAGCTTCTCAGTGACACATTACAAATTAAAATATGTTTTGTAAAAACCTGTAAGAATCTGTAAGAATATTTACTGGTAATTATAATTGCTTAGAAATTGCAAACCCCTGGAGCCAACGGTAATCCGTGAGTATGGGGTGCGACGATAAAAAGATAATGCGGGCCCGAGTCGCGTGCGCATCAAAAAACCGGCTTTTAATGATGCACCTATGCGCTTCGGCTTATCGCGCCTGCGCGTACCGCGGACAAAGTAAAAATAACAAATGAGCTTAATTATAATACCTTGGCAAGGGGTGCAGGACGCCGTGCGACAAAATAAACATCGTGGCGGGAGGTCCCTGCGTGTTTTTATTGACGTTACGTGCTGAGGAGTCAATGTCGCGAAAGTAATGACTCAAATGTATTTCCACGATCCCTCGCTGTTCGACTGTAATGATGATTTCTTATCCTCTCTCTACTCGATATATATTGTTGTTTTGATTCGCGAAGTTATCGGCTTAAGAGTTTTACGTCATTCACTTCAAACAATTCTATAACTAGTTGGTGCCCGTTACTTTGACCTTGTAAACATGGTTTTGTTGTTTTAGGAGAATTACCTGCTTTATTTTAATTAACTGCAGGTTATCTTAATTTTTTTTGTTGTAATTTTATAATCACCACATTGCTCCTTCGACTCTCTTGCCAATTTAAATTTACCTCTGTTCAATTTTATCATATCTACGAAGGAGCTTAATGTTATGTATAGGCTAAAAAATATTCTGAATAGTTCTGTCTTCCGGTAAAAACCTCGTCTAATTTGGTTAAGCCATTTATAATATTAATCTGGACAAATCACAAACGCTTTTATTTTGTTTATATATCTTTATATACTTTTTCTATGCGTGTTTATGTGACTGAACTCGTCCTATACGGCTGGGCCAATTTTGGTGAAGTTTTTTGTCCGTGTTCAGGTGATCCAAGAATGGTTTTAATTCACAATTGAACCGATGGCTGTGCGATCTAATTCTATATTTTTTTATTATTTCCAAGGCAGGATAACATCTGTTGGTTTGCCAGTATTGTTATATTTTTGTATTAATGTATATTATTGCAAAAATTATATTAGGATATTATTATTTTTCATTTCAGATTAATAATGGCAACATAAATTGTCATATATTTTGGACGAACCACCGTATTTAATAGTTAAAACGATAAAACTACATTGTGTGCGTATGTCGAGTAATAATTATAATAGTACAAAAACAACACTATACTCGGCTACAACAGCCCGTGTTCACGGATTTCATACCCGTAACCGGCTAGCATTGTTTGCTTCAGTTATAAATCATACGAGCGTGTCGCACGGACTAAAAATCATTGAGAGAGTAATTTATTGTTCGCGGGACGAGGCGAGGGGGCAAAGGTGCGGGCGACTTTTTGAACGCTACTGTAACGGTTCGATCCGGTCGGAATCGGCTTTGTTGTCACCCTATGTGACGTGTTACATACGGGAATTATTGTTTTGTTGATTTCTGACGAATTCAAAAGAGATGTTCGTTTTTTTTAATTGTCGCTGGTTGAAATACGATGAATGCCATCTTTTTTTTAAACTACATTAAATATTGGACAAAATAGTCATAGGCACTGCAATAGCGTGTGACTTCATTGCTACCTGATTATATACCTGACGATGATGGCGTCTTGAAATAACGACAACCTCTGTGCATTCACCAGAAGCGAATGAATCTATGTTTGTAAAAATATGTATAGTAAAAAGATGAACCAAATCGAGTTTCTTGCCAGTTCTTCTCGCTGAGTGGGTTGTTTTCTGAAGAGGGGGTAGCTTTGACGTTCATAAGCGCCTTCTCAAGGCCTAAATCGAATAAAGTATTTTTATTTTGATAAGACTGACTTTCAAAGTTCAACATAAGTTCCAAAAAGTTACACGAACGTGCACTTCATACACATAACCACTGAGATTTATCAATGAATGAATGAAAGAATGAGAATTTAATGGTGGTAGAGCTACGCTGAAACCATTACTGGTTTCAGCATGAATGGTTCGGCTCGCTCGGGGTAGTACCACCCTCTCATAGAAAACCGACGTGAAGTAACAGTGCTTGCATTGTTGCGTTTCGTTCGGTCAGTGAGAGCGCCGGAGGCCCACCTCCCCTCCGGTCTTCTCCTCTCCCTCTCCCACCCCTAATCCCTTCCCCCAAAGGGTGGCAACGCACTTGCGACTCCTCTGGTGTTGTTAGTGTCCATGGACGGTGGTGATCACTTAACAGCAGGTGACCCACTGTTCGTTTGCCACTTATGAAATAAAAAAATGACATTACAAAAACATTGATTTATAAATATATTATTGTATATTTAATACTCTTTTTTGCAATATCCATCCCGGCAGGTTAGGGCGACAATCTAATAAAGTGTCCGGCGCCCCGTCGGGACGGTCCGATTATGTGCCGGTAACCTTGTTACCCTATACTGATTAATATTACGGTCATACTTGCAACGCTTCATTGTACGATACTCATTTACGAAAATTCAAAATGTAATCTAATTATTTTTCTATCAAATAGCTTATAACCGGTTGCTAAAGCTGCATATATACATAGATTATTTTATAACAAGCTTTTATGAGTATTTCTTTATATGCAAAGGGCTTACTTATCAGAATTGTTCTTATTTCTTTTTCATTCTCGCCAATCCAGTCCTCTTCTAATAATATTACTACCATTTTCGTGTTTGTACTTACTGTGTACATATGTATCTTGTCTTTATGAAAATGTGTTCCCGATTTGTAACAATAACTAATGATATGGATCAATATTAATTACAGGATTTAAGCAGGAAAACAGGTAGGCGGTTCAATAATGTAGTGGCCAATATATAAATATAAATAATATCAGTAATCTATAGTCACAAATGCTATATTGTTTTTTACACGATTGCACAGAAAGACGGTATTCTTTTTCAACTATATGTCTATTATTGGCACACATGATAGGTAAAACAGCTTGATTGATTTGACCATAGACAATGTCGTTAGATTCGTCTTCATTGCGAGAGTACCTAACATATGCTAAATAATGTACTATCAGCCACTCAAGTCTTCGTCTGTTCTTTTATATTTATAAAGATCTGGCTTTAGCCTGTGACTTCGCTCTTGTTAATGTAGGTTTGATTTATTCTTCGGGAACAATTCTACATTTCTGAATGAAAGTAACTGTATGTCCTTTTTTCTAGTTAATATGGGAAACATAACAAATAAACAAACAGAAAAAGTCACGTTTGCATTTCTAATATTAGTTCTTCTAAACATATAATAAGAATTTAGCTTGTACTTTTTCGATTTTCGTGAAAATAAAATTTGTAGGTGTCTAGGATAAAGACTTTCAATCATTTTTAGAAATGTCTGTCTGTATATCTGTCTATTTGTATGAACACGCATCATTGCTAAAGTGCTGAGTTCATAATCAAACCATACCAAGAAAATCATAAAGCATACCTTCGAGAATAACTTAGTGTTTGTTTTATTAAAATCGGTCCACTCTATCAAAAATTATTGTAATTTGAATGACGACGCGGTGTAAGTACGAGAGAAAAGTAGACAAGTAAATGGACTTAATACACTCGGATAATTTTATTAATCGCTGTTTTTGACATAAGAGTCCACGCGGACGACGTCGCGTGCACAGTTAGTTTAAAATAAAAGTAGCCAAAGTTACCTCTTATAACATCAGTTATCTATCAATGAAAGTCCCGTCCAAATCAGTCAAATCTTTCTGGAGATTAGTCGCAACAAACATACAGACAGGCAACAATTTTTCTTGTTATAAGTACCGTAAACACTTTCATATCCATTTATCAAAAAAGACAAGATTATTATGTAGTTTTTTTAGAAGTACAAGGATCAGCACTTGCTCCATTGAAGATGTCAAACACGAACTATCTGAATAAAAGTGTATACCTATAAATAGAATTTGTCTGATATTGATTACAGCTCAACTATATAACATGTTCATTACACGTGCGGAACACTTAACTCGTTGTACACGTATTTATACAAATATTTATTTACCTAAACCTTCTAAACTACGCATTTGAATACTACGAGTATTTATTAGTGAAGTGGTATAAATATCGATAGTTTAAAAGCAATTAGTAAAATAACATTTAGATGATTGCATCGAATTATTTACTCTGTAAAAGGAAAAGACGATTGCTGCATTGACTAATTTTATAAGGTCTAAAGATAAAAAGCATTTATTGAGGAAATCTCCGTATGACAACTATAGTCTGTATATAGGATCTTAAATGGTGTCTTTAGGTGCATAAATATTAAAATAGATTACAAATAGGACACAAAATTTGCATGTACGAAATGGTATGTTTTTTTCTAGTTTCTTGACGCCTTTCGATCCATTAAAATAATCTACTAAATTGACCTCTAGTACTTGAAATCATTCTATGGTTTTTACTTATCCAGATTTTTTTAGCCACATTTTCCACGCAACATTTCTATTTTAACTCTTTCAGGTGTCGACGTCGGTAGTATTACTGAATCGGTTGATAATGATAGTTGTCGATAGATGTCACAACACTAACATTGGAAGGAATATGTCGGTGGCAGGGCGCGCGCTCGGGTTTGCATAAAATCGTCGTTTGTCACGGCACTAATGCGCGGAGCGTCACTGGCAGTGCTGCCCACCCCCCCGGCTTGATAGCATGATGGAGTGACGTCATCACACACCTAAACAAATTATATATACTGAACCGTCATTAGTGTACGTATTATAATATGTTATTTAACATTTATACATATTTTCGCTATTATGCTATACAGCATCCCCAATCACATTTGAGAGAATTAATCCAGCTTTAATGTTTGGGGAAATATAGTTAAAATAGAGTTAGAAATAAAACGACACCAGAGTAAATTAGAATGTCGCATACTTTCAAGGTGGGAATGTTAGTAGAGTTTGCGACAATGAGTTTGGTCGCTTTTTTTGTAGGTGCAGTAAAATTGTATTCACTGTACGTTATATGGATAAATAAATTATAGATCGCGAACAATATACATTTATTTCAATGTATATTTATAGTTTCGAAGCAGCAATGTATTTGATTGCAAGTGGTATTTTAGTTTAGCATAGATTGATTGGCTGCCACAGAATGAAATTTAAACAGATGGTTGACTTTTTCAATGATAGGTTATGAAATATTGCAAACGAAGTAATCAACATGTAAACGTCCCCCTGGCGGTTGAAACTGATTGAATGCGTTTTCACATCAGCCCAAGATATACAAGCGACTTGAACAAAAGCTATTCTAATATCGAACAATTTTGTTGATTGATCTGAAAGTACTCGTCACACAGTTTTAATATAAGAATATTTCATTAAATCTTTACTATTTTATGTAACGGCAACGAAAAAACCGAAGTTCTCTTGAAATGAATACATAACTTAGGAAACTTATCCGTGAGCTTTTATAACAATACAAACCATGTCTAATTTTGCAGTGTTACATAAACGTTATATTAAAATATGTTATGTACACCATACTAAATTGTCCGCTCATAATAATTATTTCAATAATAACTAAATTATTAAACTGAATGAATTATAATCATCATAACCAGTTGTAAATATGTATAGGTATTTATATGGTTTTACTGTGACATTTTTATGATTTGAACAGTAGTTATTGTTGCTCAATATTCTCCTCTGTGTATTTCATAACAATTCTAATAACTATAAAAAGAAAAATTGTTTCAGTTGCGTGTGGCAGTGAACTATCTGTACAGTGCGCTAGTTGTGTCCACCTCGAGTACCCAAGCCCGTGCGAGTGTTTGCCCCATAAAATTTCAGAAATATCCCGTTTATACACCATAAAATTTATATATGCACTTTTATTCCATCAATAAAGTGTCATTTGAGTGCGTTTGTTGCAATGTTTAGTGAGAGCGCTTAAGTGCTACATGCTAGTGCGTTTGGAAGTTGAAGTTAGGCTTGTACTCTCATGTGTTCAGTTATATGATAGTGTATACTAGTGGATTTGCATGAGTTCTTAAACATTTGAAAGTTATTTAAGTAAATGTAATTATATGTGACACATTTGCATATTTTATATATGTATAGATTCCGAATATATTAAAATTTCAAACTTAAATTATTTTTGAAATCACTTACTATTAATGGTAATAACCTTCAAATACAATATTATTTTACTATGAGTTTTTATTCTCAAATAGGGTTACAAACAATTATTTAATAATGTATTTCCCAAAAGTATGTATGTATATTTCTAGATTTTACTGCTTTCAAGTTCTGTGATATATTTTTTTGGTCATATCCTAACTCTGTTTAAGGCTATATATCAGTTTGATTCTTTAATAATTCCAATCATCCATAAATTCTTGTCTGAATTCACACAAATCGTTATAAACATCAAACTCGTTACATATTCCAGTATAAAAGTCCAACCCCAACGCAACTACACGTTTAAATAATTCCCAAAAAGACCATAAAACAAGAATTATCCATAACACTTTATTATGTAACAAAACAACCACTCGGGGCTTTTACGGTTATGTTTCCACCTTATATGTTATTGAAATTTTATATCGCAACGGAGACGAGCTTAGTGGCCTCAGTGAACATTTTATTAATCGTTCATTAACGATTATTATTAGGGAAATGAATATTGATGTGAAATTTATTTATAACATCATTAATAATGTTAATGTATCCGATTAATTTATAATGTATTTCAGGTTAAAGCTTGACAACAATATCATCTAAATAAGCAAGTAGAATGTTACAAGGTTTCTCAATTAAATAATCAAAAATATTAGAATACTATGGAAACATACACAATACCAAATAAATAATTATCTGGTTTTATACTCACGAGGAACGATTTAAATGCTTAGTTTCCCTAAAATAAACCGGCGAATTAATTATAGGTGACAAATAATTTTAAAAAAATCAATGATGCCGTTATCTTATACCTTACTAGCTGTTACCCGCGACTTCGTCTGCGTCGTTTATTATATCAATTTTTTCGTTATATCTCAAAGGAGTTAGGCAGCGCTTTCGATAAAAGCTCCAAGGCGCCTTAACTTTTTCCAACACTTCCAACAATTATCGTTATATTTCAACCGATTTGCAAAGAATATTGACAAAATATATAGCTAAACCTTTCTCGTGAATAAAGTGATTTTTATCTATTAATGAAAACCGCATGGAAATCTGCTAAGAAGTTTTTTAAACTATATCGTGGACAAACAGACATACAAACGCGGTGGATGATTAGGTTTTACAATATGTCATAATTCTTAGAACAATTCATATATGATATATTCTATAACGATAACAGAGAATATCCAAACATACGACTAAAATAAACATAGTCAATTTTCATGGAAACATGAAAATTCAATCAAAACACACTCGAAGCAAGTGAAGGTGAATCAACACCTTTGTACAGAATTCAAAATCAAATATTTCCCCGAATATTCGAGATAAAGGCGCCTAACACACTTACCCGAGCATTCATCCACTAATAACAGGGCCCTTTGTAGCAAAGGGCTGAGATTCTCAAATTAACGGTTTCCAAAAGATAGATTCGTCTTCACGATTTGATCCGCGACTCGCTGTTCTGTGTTTATGTTAATTTAATATTTCGAAGGGTCTGTGACGGTTGTTTGGGGGGAAATTTGATGGAGTCTGGGAAGTAATGATTTTGTATATAAAGATTGGGCCTAGGTAAGTATCTTGTAGGACTCCTATTTATGTTCTGATTTTCTACTAATCACTCATATTCTAAATTCAAGTCAAAATATATTTTGCAAAATACGTATTATATGTTCCATCAAAGTTTTTGTATTTTTAGCAGATGATCTAAGTAGCAATTTCAAAAAATTCAATATAATATCTCTTATGTATTTCCTATACTTGTATTTAGATAATTTTATACACATTTTACTATGGTTGCTATAGTGAGGGTTCAAATTAAATTTGTAAGAAATATTACTGTAATGTTTTGTTATTAAGTCTAATAGCGTATTTTATCTGTTTACTAGCGGTGCCCTGTGGTTTCACTTGGATTTAAATTGTCATGAACTATTACTGCTTTCTTAATGTAGTTTTTTACCTACACTTTTTTATTATAATTGTAGGTATCTTATAACTTTCCATAACCTTTTTTTTTTAAGTTTTGGACAGGTACTTACGTAGATAGGTACTAAATTTAGATAGGTCCTCATTGCGGTTGTTGGGTGGATATAAAATATTTTTCAAAATGATAGTGGTTGTATCTAGTTGATTGCTGGAAAATCATCAACATTGTAGTGGTAATGCTGACAACGATTTTTGTATTAAAAAGTACTACGTAGTTAGCTATTTTGGAGTATTATTTTCTCCACCCTACACTCGCACATCAGGGACACGAGAAAACATAATAACCCCCTACACACTAAAGTGGTGACCCCGACGTGATTAAAAAAACGTGTTTATAAACGAGAATATCTCTAACGTAGCAGCAGTGTCTAAAACAGTCAATATTATTACCATAACGGTCATATTGATGCTATTGGTAGTATTAAGTATGTGCTATTGTTATCTGAAAAATCGCTGTAAAAAAAGTGTATGGTCCTGGTTAAGAAAGGAAGGAACGAATTCTTTACTGGTACAGTTGCTATACCCAGTATTAAAGTGGAAACAAGGCAGGAACAAGGAAACCATTTACAATCCTCATCAAAAGTTATTGTGTCTTGATCAATCAGTCATCGTCATTAGCATACATTTTTGTAATAAGTAAATGAAATTTTTCTACTTTTGTATTTCTACCACGACACCTATATATAAAAATGTGAATCATAAACAATGTTTGCGATGCTAGCGCATTACTATTGTTGTAATAACACTTCAATGTAATCTCGTCACATGATATTTTTGTACTACTAAGCGATTGTGTAATGTGTAATCATAAGTTGTAAACCTTTCGTTTAATTTTAAGTATATAGTGACGGAGAGCTTAAATAAAATTGTTTTTCATTATGTTCTATATGTAAAAAAAAAATTATTCAAAGGGGAGGAATATTTTAGTGGTAATGCTGACAACGATTTTTGTATTAAAAAGTACTACGTAGTTAGCTACAGCCCATGTCTACTTTTACAAAGCAAAAAATATTGATTATTAGTGTATATTTTGGAGTATTATTTTCTCCACCCTACACTCACACATCAGGGACACGAGAAAACATAATAACCCCTACACACTAAAACATCATCAGCCTGTATGAGACCCACTGTAGGGCCATAGGCCTCTTCCCGAAGAAAGGTATGGGCGTAATCACCACGCCATGCCATGCTGGAAAATGTTTTACCAGAATTCAAGAATACACTGCTTTATTTGTATCGGGCTGGTGCTTGTCACATTGACATTCTAAGTAATTTTTTTTAGTTTATAAAAACTATGTTTTTTATCTGGACTTACTATCTGTCGGTTTATCTTTTTTAATCTACTAAGTACTATTTTAAATTTCGCCATTGCAGCTTAGATAATTTAGAAAACGTAATAATTTGGAGATTTATAATTTGAAAAATAAAAAACAAAATCATATGTCAGTAAAAGCACGATGATCTCAGTATTGGAATAGAAAATCAATCATTAAGTTTATATAGTGCTTCTTTTTAATTCACAAGAATGCTCCTTATTTCATAAAGAATTGATCGCATATAATAATTAAAATGTTAAAGAAACACAATGCTTCCTCAGCAATTTGGATGTATTCAACCGAGTTGACAGCGACAATAGTTCCCATGACGTTAGAGGATCATCCCTCGTATCAAAGCGTGCAAAATCACGGGTACAAGCGCTGTCCGAATCTCCCCACGAGTTGGGATTTACCCCAACGATAACGCGTCTGTATTGCACAGGGCCACGATCGACTAGGTTCCAAGCAATTGACGGGAAATAACTGATTCTATTTTTGATTATCGTTCCATCTATAACTAACTACTTCCAACTCGTTATTAATATTTTTTAAAGTTACTTTTAATTGTGCTTTAATTGCTTTATTATTAGTCTGTCATGTAGTGGATTTTGTATTTTATTCATAATCTTCTGTTATTTTACTCTATAATAAAAGATAAAAGTACTCTATTACAAAAGTAATATTAATCGTGTTTTTACGTAATATAGTTCGGTGATTGTGCACAAATATACGGGAAATAATACAGCGGAGCATGAATACTGAGATGCCACAGACGTTAGAACATTATGTCATTGAAGTTCTATACAATCTATATTATAATAAAACTGTAGCAGGGTCAAATCTGTACATTAAATATTTTTTGAAAATTTTGATTGGGGTAGGCTTTGTTATCGATATAGAAGCCAAAACTAACCCTTTTAAAATTTTTGTCTGTCTGTCTGTCTGTCTGTCTGTCTGTCTGTCCCTGTGGACGCGCATCACTCGGAAAGTACCGAACCGATTTTGCCGAAACTTGGCACAGTGATAACTAATGATTACGTTTAGATTACGTTTATTTACGAGATTACATTTAGGATACTTTTTGTCCCATAAAACGCAATGGTTTCTCCAGGATCTGCCTGTTTGTCTATACCTTTAAACACGAATCACTCTGAAAGTACTGAACCAATTTAGATGAAATTTGGCACAGTTATAACCAATATCACAAGGTTAAACAAATAACCTACATATATTGCCGATAAATGTCTTCCCAGTACGTTGTCCCAGTACCTTCTGTCCCAATAAGCCTACAACCCGTTCGTAACATCATCTACCGGGTTCAATTAAAATAAAAACTAACCTACGTATATTGGCAGTAATGTAAAAAAAGCTTGAGAGGTCCATGGACCTCCAGTTGGAACGTAGTTCCTTTCCCTTTTTTGTAGGCGTTTACTATACGCTCAGTATAGTTTACATTATAAAATATCAAGTTGATAGAGTTAAATTGTAATTTAAACGTTAAAATATATTCATAAAATAAATAATGATAAATTAAACACTGAATGACATCATAACTATTTTCAACTTGTATTAAAACTTTTTCACACTACATTGTATTAAAGAAAAACATAAATATTAAAAAGATATGAGCAACATGTGTCATCTGTCACTTGCCTGTGACTATTTGTCTAAGAGCTAGGCAACGGTTTCGACAGCGAATTGGCTGCCGGTAAACCTTTACAGGCAAAAATATTGAACTTTATATAATTTTAGAATGTTTTGTTTTTCACTAACTTTTAAACGCTACTAAAACGTGAATTTATTATTGCCAGACATTTTTGATATTAACAATAATGTGCCCGATGCAATTTTTTGTAAATAAAGAAGTATGTTCAAACCATGTTAAGATATCTGTAATTTTATTGAAGTTATATTTCTTTTGGCGCGTTAGGGAAAAATGATGAGAGTAAATTTTTACGTTGCGCGCACACACCGTCACGAAAAACCGACACCCTGAAGTTAGCTATAGTCAACATTTTGTTTCTTTGTATTTGTTGTTTGTATTTCTTTATATTAAAACTTTCATTGTATTAAATACCTTTTTTTTATTGTTAGTGTCGTTTTTTCTACAAACGTAGAATAAGGCGCAAGATAAAATTTTTGAAAAGATTTTTACTTGTTACGCCAAAGAAGTATAACTTCTAATGCGTGTACATAAGTACACACACATACTTTTTTTTAATATTATTTTATTTCAACATAAAAAAGGGTAAATTAAAAATATAATGTATTTTTTTATGTCATAGGAGGCAAACGGACAGGTGGGTCACCTGGTGTTAAGTAATAACTACCGTCCATAGACACTTGCAACACCAGGAGAGTCGTAAGTGCCTTGCCAACCTGTGTTGGAGGGGGAGGAAGCGGAAGGGGAGAGGAGGAAGGGGAAGAGAGGTGGGCCTCTCCGGTGCTCTCACTAATCGAACGAAACGCACTAATGCAAGCATTGTTACTTCCCGTCGGCTTTTTGTTAGAGGGTGGTACTACCCCGGGCGAGCCGACCCATTCATCCTGAAACCAGTAATAGCTTCAGCGTGGCTCTACCCCCTACCAAAACCTATGTATAGAATAACTTAGTTATAACTCTAGCTTAGCGCAACACTGGCTGTATAATAAAGATAGCCATAATTGTGGAAGAGCCTGGTTAACAAAATGAAATATGTTCTTTGCAAGGGAAAAAATAAAATGGTTTGAAATGAATTATTTTGTTTATAAAGAATATCACCAGGCACATTATTGTCAATAACAAAATTGTCTGGCAGTGATAAATTCATGTTTTTAATAACGTATAAACGTTAAACTTATAAAAGTTACTGACAAAAAATGTTCCTTAAATTATTTATAAATCAAAATGTTGATCTGTAAAGGTGTAATTCGCATTAAAAAATACAACGTTAACCGGCTACCAGGTATCCTGAATCGTGTTTGGAAGGGCATAATATATCTTCATATTAAAGAACCAACTTTTCTCAAATTCTCGTTCTTCCAACGTTGCTGGCTCTTATACTAAGGTGTCGCAAAAAAGTCTAGTTACATTAACTAATTTCTTTTCTTCGGCTTTTTGTTAGAGGGTGGTACTACCCCGGGCGAGCCGACCCATTCATCCTGAAACCAGTAATAGCTTCAGCGTGGCTCTACCCCCTACCAAAACCTATGTAACTTAGTTATAACTCTAGCTTAGCGCAACACTGGCTGTATAATAAAGATAGCCATAATTGTGGAAGAGCCTGGTTAACAAAATGAAATATGTTCTTTGCAAGGGAAAAAATAAAATGGTTTGAAATGAATTATTTTGTTTATAAAGAATATCACCAGGCACATTATTGTCAATAACAAAATTGTCTGGCAGTGAAAAATTCATGTTTTTAATAACGTATAAACGTTAAACTTATAGTATAACTTCTAATGCGTGTACATAAGTACACACACATACTTTTTTTTAATATTATTTTATTTCAACATAAAAGAGTGTAAATTAAAAATATAATGTATTTTTTTATGTCATAGGAGGCAAACGGACAGGTGGGTCACCTGGTGTTAAGTAATAACTACCGTCCATAGACACTTGCAACATCAGGAGAGTCAGTCGTGCCTTGCCAACCTGTGTTGGAGGGGGAGGAAGCGGAAGGGGAGAGGAGGAAGGGGAAGAGAGGTGGGCCTCTCCGGTGCTCTCACTAATCGAACGAAACGCACTAATGCAAGCATTGTTACTTCCCGTCGGCTTTTTGTTAGAGGGTGGTACTACCCCGGGCGAGCCGACCCATTCATCCTGAAACCAGTAATAGCTTCAGCGTGACTCTACCCCCTACCAAAACCTATGTATAGAATAACTTAGCTATAAATCTAGTTTAGCGCAACAATGGCTGCATAATAAAGATAGCCATAATTGTGGAAGAGCCTGGTTAACAAAATGAAATATGTTCTTTGCAAGAGAAATAATAAAATGGTTTGAAATGAATTATTTTGTTTATAAAGAATATCACCAGGCACATTATTGTCAATAACAAAATTGTCTGGCAGTGAAAAATTCATGTTTTTAATAACGTATAAACGTTAAACTTATAAAAGTTACTGACAAAAAATGTTCCTTAAATTATTTATAAATCAAAATGTTGATCTGTAAAGGTGTAATTCGCATTAAAAAATACAACGTTAACCGGCTACCAGGTATCCTGAATCGTGTTTGGAAGGGCATAATATATCTTCATATTAAAGAACCAACTTTTCTCAAATTCTCGTTCTTCCAACGTTGCTGGCTCTTATACTAAGGTGTCGCAAAAAAGTCTAGTTACATTAACTAATTTCTTTTCTTTCGTTATCCTGGAGAACCCCTTGCGTTTTATGGGTCAAAAAGTATCCTAAATGTAACCTTGTAATGTACAGATTTGGCTTTGTTACAGTTTTATTATAGTATAGATAAATAAATAAATCTTGTCACCTTTGTTTAGCAAAAATTTTTTTATACAATGAAATAAATGTAACAACATAAGTGACAGTTTCGTCTACATAAATGTTTCATACGTGGTCGATAATTACGTACAGAAATGTCATGTAGGCGTAGCTCAGTTGTAACGTACGGGGCTTTATATGTTTCGACGGAGCCGACGGTTCGAATCACGGTGGTCGTTTTTTTTGGTATATATTTTTTTGAAGTAGCATATGGAAATATACCTTAATTTTTTAGCTAATCTGTCTGCTATATATAGCACAAAGAAAATTTACCAAAATTCGTCAAGAATATCATGAACTACATTTTTTTTACTTTCGTCCGTTATCCTGGAGAATCCCTTGCGTTTTATAAGATAAAAAGTATCCTAGATGTAACCTTGTAATATTGGTTATTACTGTGCCAAATTTCGTCTAAATTGGTTCAGTACTTTCAGAGTAATACGTGTTTAAAGGGACAGACAAACAGGCAGATCCTGGAGAATCCATTGCGTTTTATGGGACAAAAAGTATCCTAAATGTAATCTCGTAGTCCCTGGATAGTTGGGATTCACAATTTGAAACAGTAGGTATCGCTGCAATCGGGTTTTGAGATTTATTTAGATTTTTCGCGTTTAAAAGTACAATCGAAACCGGTAATAACCGATTTGGTGCAGACGAAGTCGCACGGGTCAGCTAGTTTATTAATAAATTCCTACACCTTTCAATATACCTAGTCTTGCCATAAATACTGAAACAAAGAAAAAAACATTTTCTATTGCAAATTACATTTATTACTTTTACAGTTTAAGACATAAATATAAAACAATTTAAAATATAAAAAACTTATTCGAAGTGGTCTCCGTTGGCTGCAATACAGTCCTTTAAACGTTTTAGGGACTCCAAATTATCATGGCGTTTAGAGCAAGCCGTACTCTCTAAAACTGACCATAAATCATAATCCAGCGGATTAAGATCGGGACTAGACGACGGCCAGTCTTCAGCTCTGATGAAGTCCGAAACGTTCGTTTCCAACCAAGACTGCGTAGACCGAGCTTTATGACCGGCGCTGAGTCTTGCTGGAAGAACCATTCTTGGTTATTGAACATGGTGTTGATAAGGGGCTTCACTACCTTCTCAAGAATGGTATCTTGATACAATTGTGTCAATGTTTTGATACCTTTCTCACAAAGGTATGGCTCAGTCACTCCGTCATAGCTAATACCCCACCAAACCATCACTGAAGTCGGATAGTGCCTACGTTGCACTCTGTCGACTAATTGAGAAGTTTCCTTAGAGCTTTGAGCATAAATACAGTCATTATGTTTTTTAAAACGTTGCCCAGTTGTAAAAAATGTCTCATTCGTAAAAAAAAAATTCTGTGACCTCCATTTGCGTACCGCTTCAGTAGTTGTTTCGATTTTACCACCCTATTCTTTAAATTATCAGGTAAGAAATTACCAGTACGTCTCTTATAGGCTGCAAGTCCTAAGTCATCTTTTGAAATACGTGACATGGTTCTAGGTGCTCATCTCCGGAGATAAAATCTTTTGCTTTCGGACAGGATTTCTTCGAATTCGTTCCCGTACTGCTTTGACCACATTTTTCGTACGAACAGTACGTGGACGGTGGCCGTTTTTCTGCCACAAACAGAAGGAGTCTCATGGTACCTATTAATAGCCCGGTACATAAAAATTTTACTAATACCAAGCGTATGGAGAGTTTTAAATATTGCATCTGGCCCCATACCTACTTTTCGTAATGCAATCACAGCGATTCGGCTCTCTTTATCACCCCACTCTATTTTAATATCGCAAAATATTGTACAATGTATTGGCGATAAAATAAGAAAACTCAATGAATAATCATATAGAAATGACAGATTACAAATTCAAATGTAATATTTTGTATATTTTAAATTGTAACAGTATTTATAGCCAGACTAAGTATATTCTTAGCTTATCTATATGGCAATTCTGAGTCTATAAGATCGGTTCCAAGATTCGAGCAAGAATGAGCTCATTCTTTTCTTTCATTCAGACTAACGCCGTTCTCTTTATTGGCTTTTACAGTTTCAGCTGGATTTTAGAGCGAGCATTTACGACTTGCAGCTGAATAACAACTAGCTCAAGGGTGCTAAAGGACCTCGGCGTCTGCTGTTGTCTTGAACACAATTATACGGCGATTTGAAATGGTCTATCTATCCATATGAGCTAAGCTAAATGTATGTATATGTTTGTGAAAGCGTACATGTATTTCGGATTTGATCATTTTGGATTCCTGTTCTCTTTGCACTACGTATTTTATACGTTTTCTCCCGATTCATGTAAGAGGGATGGAATTTAATATTTTTCACAGCATATAAGACCTTCACAATTACATATACTTTGAAAATTATTGTAATCATTATATTTATGAAGTTAAATATCCTCCTGTAGATATTTGTTAATATATCGCTGTAAAATACGAAGAATACTTTGTGATCGATATGTAGCGAGTGTAATTTAATAAAATAAATAATATGAAATATTAGCCGTGACACCTCACAATAGTACAAAAATCAAAGGGGAGGAAACAAAGGCAAGGTGCACACAGTACCGCGGATCGCACGCGTCAAATCTCCCGCCATTGTGCGCGACAAAATGTCGGCCTCACTTCGCTTCACATTAAATATTATTATTATAAGATTTATCGCGTGGAAAATTGCACTCATTGTAGCTACGACTATATATCATGTGATTATGAATTATATTTTTATGTTAATTGTACACGTTAGAGGTAGGGGGGTGGTTGTAACGGACGCTCTGATCACAAAGTGCCATTTGTTTATTACACTTCTATTATAGCGTACGAAAGTTATCGCTTTCATTTATATAGGCAAATATCGTAGGATTATTTATTTGCTCGGTTGAATTGCTGTTATTTTACATCGCAAAAGTCAGCGTTATAAAATGTACCAAGTTACTTAATTTTTTTTTTACAATATTTGCTTCTGATTTAGTCGAAACTAGCGGTCCATCCCGTATTTACAAATCTAAAATTGTTAGAACAATTTTTTTTTGTTCTCCGTAATTGTAAAACAATTTTATAATTATTCATCTTCTAAAATCGAATTATTTCTAATATTTCTATTCTAAGAAATGAACTTAAATGGTAAACTGATCTACATTAACTGACCAAATTATATTTTAGTTATACGTAAAATATAAAAGTGATTGCTGTCCTTTATATACCTATATTTATATACATGCTATATATACATATATCATGGCGAATTTTTATCTTGTCATTTTTAAGATATAGAATTTCGTAGTACATTATTTTGATGTATGCCATACGATTTAGCCATATTAAAATCCGTTACATTAGTTTGGAAGAACTAATAAAACACACATGAAAAGCTACTGTATTATAAAACATATATAGATAAAATATTTCTAGATTTCAGATATAGAGTTATATTACGAATCAAATACTTTTTGTAGAAACGGAAACATTTATACAATGGTTGTTTTAAATTATAAAACACTGTACAGATAAAAGCAGAAAGAAAACTGTACAAAGTTGATACAACTAAGACCTGATAAGATCTCATCGTGTACCCTTAAATAAGTTTATACATTTATTGGAAATAAAAAAAAATTACCACTTAAAATATTAATATAATAGTAAATAAATAATGGACAAGGAATATTAAAAAATGACACTTTTCAATCAATACCTCGAAGCAGTGTCTCCATGTAATCTGGCCTTTATTTACTGTCAAGGTAAAAAGGTAAACGTGTCATATGTCACCGTAAACGGAAACAACAAATTTAAGAAACTTTCAAATTACATACTGGGTGCGCTATCGCTGCTGCATTCAAGTGCCGAACGCGAGCGCATTTTCGGTCAAAATGTCAACGCTATAAAATTATTTTTAACCTTGCAACACAGTAAATGTCGATTTACATAATATGTAGATACTGCTTTAACGCACTGGACTCATTTCCCAAATTTCTTCAATTGCCAAACAAACGGTCGTCTTAGGCGTGTGGCTGATTATTTGGTGTATTTTTACCCCAATACATGTAAATGCTATGTTAGATAAATAATAATTCACTTATGAAATGATAAATAAATGTGCATTGATTAAGCAGTAGTTGGAGCGTCCGCCATGGGAATGTACAATGCAGTCCACGTGCTATTCGATAGATTTAATCGTTAGATAACCTTAATGAAAAGATCCCCACATGTAGATAACTGGACCAATGGGTCTGAATTTGGCAATCTTTTACTGACATTATATTAATTTAAAGGTTGGTAAAGTAGTTAGTAAAGGTTATTTTGGATTATTTTATATATAACGTATTTTAAACTGTCGGATATTAATTAAATCTGGTATAAAAACATAACAATGCAGTCATGTATTATATTGCCTTATATAAAAGATATGTACACTCATTATAGCAAAAAAAAAACATAAATATCTTAAATTAAATGGCATAAAAACCATTTTCGAATTAATTCTAGCTGCAAATATCAATTGGTTTGTAAAAAAAACTTTATATAATTATAAAATAACATTTTATTTAAAAAAAATATTGTATAAAATAAAATGTTAAATTTTATTACCCAATATTTTATTATCGACTATTTGAATTAAACTAATTATCTTTTATTGATTACAAAACAAGTATTATTTCAGTTGAAAGTCACTCTCTAATTGTGCCATTGTTTATATCGCAATTTGTTCTGATACATGGTGTTTACACCCTCAGAATAAAGAAACGCAGTACTTGTTTCAATAGCCGTCCTTTCTCACGGTTGAGTACGAAGCTTCGTGGAGTACACGTTATTCTTGGATAGGTAATGAATACTCACTTCGTGTAGAAAGGTTTTTAATTCGCAGCACACGTGCGTATCGAATGGTGTCGCGTGCGCCGCGATGTGGGGACGCGCCGTTAGGACGCAGTTACCGCGGGGTTCCACTATGCGCTTGAAAATATATTTTGAATAGTACAAAGTGGGTTAGACGCTGTGATAACTCTTTGTGAATTAATTAACCTCATTTAAAGTGCACACTTTGATATCGATTGTAATTTAATATTCGAAAATTGGCTGCCTGCTTCTCCGTACGCCTTTTAAGCAGTTTATAAAAGTAATTCTGTTACTTTAATAGACTATAAAGTTTGTAATAATATACACTTCGTATACAAAATCACATGAAAACAGTTATTAAATTGGAAATTAAATATATTCATATTTTTTAACCATTTCTTTTTTACAAAGTTTTACAAAAACCGTATTATTTTTTGCTTCCGTTTACAGAATTTCATCGCAATCTGTTGAAAATTTAAAAAAATGTGTTTGAATTCTTTTTTATGAATTGTAAAAGTTTTTCAATATTTCATAAGAGTTGTTTACCCGTTTTTGAGTTAAATTTGGATATACAAATAGACAGCACCAAAAAAATCGTCTTATTCGTGGTCAATTTCAGTTATAAAAGTGAACTTGCAAAAAAAATGAATGAACAGACAGAAATACAGACTATATTTAACATTTTACAACATCATCATATTTACTACTGGGCGCCCGGAGGTCGACATTCGACCATAGTTCATTGATTTTTTAAGTTTGAACTTTATTGGGGTTCTTTTGTCTATAATCTATAATCAAAAGTTTTCATCATGGCTACTTAGTTATTTGCCACTTTTTTTTAAATTATATAAATAACAAAATTTGAATTTAAATTAATTAATTATAAATTTGAAATAAAAAACAGCGTTTACATAAGATGGTAAGGCTCTCATTTTGAAAGTAAATATAACTTTACGAAAATAAAGAATTTTATCGCAACTTACGACACAGTTTTCAATTAATTTTACACGACACCATGGGTGGGTGGGTGGTATTTCTAGATGACATTGAATTAGATGTAGTCTGTAGATTATGAGGAATAGTGATATGCCCAGTATTATCGTTTGGAAAAGTAATGGATACACAATAGAATCAAATGATGAATCCAAAACAAAGATGTTTTAATACTACCATTAACTTTTGAAAATGAATTCATTTTTGTTCAAAATTCATCATCAACTGTACTAAATATAAATGCTACATCAGGTTGAACTACATCTTTGTAACCGCGGAGATCTAAGTGATAGTTTTTTTTTCATTAGCAAACAAATTTTCTTATTCTGTTGTACATAGTATTTTTTGGCTCATTTTTATTGAATCATCATTTGAAGTGAATTCACCATATAAAAATACTAAACATTAAAATATTGACATTGACTTTGGTAATATTGCTTTACTCTTATGACAAAATAAAGTGAAAGCAGTCCTGTCACCTAAAAATTTTGACATTCAATAAAACCAAAGAGAATAATAATTATTTCAGTGGTTCCATAAATTTACTAAAGATAAATTATTTATCAATTAATTATTGATTTGAATTTTATGAATTTATATATTATATTATTATAAAATTAACCTACAGTAGGACCAGTTGATTTCAAAGGCCATGTAAGGCATGCAACGTCAGTCATGTTAAAAATATTGAAAAGGTAATTGAAACATAAAACTAAAATGACGGATGTCAATAAGTCTTTCATTTACACGTGTGCATATGTTGTGAAAAATTCAAGCATTAGTGTGAGTAATGCATATTTTAATTAATTTAATGTATTTCTAATTGATTTTATATAAAAAAATAGCTTTCTGCACTTCTCCTCCATATAAACTTTAACTATGCCAAATTTCACGTTCATCCGTCGCGCAATTCGCTTAAAAAGTGTTACGAAGTTTTGGCTTCACGTATTAATATTTCATATTTATATGGTTAATGGTGTATAAAACGTATTATTTGTATATATACAAATATAACCAAACCAAAAATAACCATAGCATGTTGTTTTCCATATAAATGCCTGAGTTTTCAGAAACTTTTTCGCAACTTAAATGACACAGCATATTACCCTGATGTGGATTCATAAATAATACTCGTGCTTCTGGCAATTTATACTGGAAATAATTGCACCACATTTACACCACATGTATAAAAGATAAACAATTGAATTTACTAATATCTCAAAACTACATTGTTTATTTAGAGTTTCACATATATTTTGAACAAAATGAAGTATCTGAGCGTTTCTTAAGTTCTGGTGTCCCAAAATACTTGCCAATTCGAGGCGGCGTGCGCTGCACAAAAGTGCGACATTCACGAGCTGTCGATTCAACGGACACTTTTATCAATGTTCGCTTTTCAATAAAACATGTAACAAACTGGCCCGTTCGGGCGGCGCTCGCAGCTTTCCCCCGGCAATAGAGTCGGTTCCGGTGTTGGCCGGAAGTGGCTCGATCCCCGGCCGGTCGACAACAGGAGCGCTTACCTTAGTTTTTTATTTGTTCCGTTGATTTATTGTTGTTTTGAATACCCGCGGACCGTACGCTGGCCAAAACGTTTTCGGCGATTCATAAAAAAATACGTGTCGAACGCGGAAAACTTTTTGCTTACTTTTTGTCATATCTAGTTTGGGCGTAGTTTTATTAAACACTAGTAATCACCCGCGATTTCGTTCCCTTTAAATTACAGCTATAATAGTTAATATGAATAACACAGAGCCTAGCGCCATCTAGTGATAGGTTAACATAAAATGGACAGCGTAAGAACTTTCTCCATTAAAGAATACGTAGGTGTGGTAACAAACATTTATATGGGAGTTTTTGTCGGGATCTTGAGATGTCATGTAGTGGATTTTATATTTTATTCATAGTCTTGTCTTATTTGACTACATATTATATGTATATTGCAATATTGGTGATGTTTTACGTAACATAGTTTGCTTATTGTCCGCAAGGGAAATGGATGGAGAATAATACCACGAAACATGGATTTTGACTTGCATCAAAATTTTCCTAGAAAGTTCTAACAGGAGAGCCATCATCTTGCTAGTTCATTGAAATTATCACAAGAAACTTGTAATATGATTATCTACTCGACAATGGCAATAATAATCTACTAAAAGATTGGGGCCAAAAAAAAACATGGAAAATACGGGATGTTTGGCATTTTTGAAACGGTTTAACTCATGTTTAACTCAAAGTTAAGAATCAAACGAAGCCTATATGAAAGAGTGAAGATTTCAGGGAAAAAAACAGCAAAATATTTTTTCATTACAAGCGAGGCAAACAATTGAACGCCGCCATACCTTCCACGGATTAGGGCGGACTTATTGCGACTCGACAATAACCTGACTCAAAAGAGTAATACGTCTTTATAAAGGATCTCATGGCTCTCCCTGCCTCGGTGGTGCTCAGTTCTTGCACATTTTTCAGTGAAATGTGAAAGCGTATTTAGACTTTTACATAGTTTCATTGAAAGTTCAACTTTATTTCCGTTGTACTAAAGTTGCAAATATTAAAACAGTCACTTTTCGAGATAGATTGCATTGTCTTGTCAGTTTAACCATTTTAGAATGTTATACTCGAGCTGCTAAGATACAATGGTCTCTATCGTTCGGAGTTAAGACTTATTTTTATACAACTGTCTCATTGCTTTGTGTCCTTTAGATGTGTTGTGGACTCGAGCGTTAAAGGTCACTTTCAAGTGACACTTGTATGAAATTTAATATAGAAAGACAACTAAATGCAGCTATATTTTTTAGCTAAACTTATAGAAGTAATTTATATCTGTAATAAAAAAAAACGTTATCTGTCCGTATGTTTTTCTATATTGCGATGATGGTGATGAGTTTATTAGATTACGTTGTTGCAAGAAGCCTGCGGTCATCGGTGAAGGAAACTCTCGTGATGAAACCAAAGCACTAGGATAGGATGAAATTGTGATCATACATTAAAACCTAAAATATATACCTATATATATAACACACGAAGCTTGCGATAATAATTAGTGATATAGCTATATTATAAATTTATATTTATAAATAAGTAATCCTTTATATACATTTGTTTTCTGAAACTTTGTGATTTTATGTTTATTATAAAGGTCACAAAGAGAACGTTAAAAACTTTAACTCTGTGTGTTTGTATGTTCCGGTTTAACTCAATAATGGCTTGACTAATTTTATTTTTAATGTGAATATACCAAGTTTGATTCATTATAAAAATGATCAGTTATTATTAATGTGTGATTAAAAAAAAGTGCGTGTGCTTATGTACACGCGTTAGAAGTTATACTTCTTTAGCGTAACAAGATAAAAATCTTTTAATTTTTTTATCTTTGGCCTTATTCTATGTTTGTAGAAAAAATGACACTATCAATAGAAAAAAGGTATTTAATACATTGAAAGTTTTAATACAAAGAAATACAAACAACAAATACAAAGAAACAAAATGTTGACTATAGCTAACTTCAGGGTGTCGGTTTTTCGTGACGATGTGCGAGCGCAACGTAAAAATGTAGTCTCATCATTTTTCCCTAACGCACCATAAGAAGTGGGGGTAAATTTCGCTCCCTCACACCAGCCTAGGTCCGTTCCCTCGGCGTGGAGCCCTTGAATACGCTGCTCGCGCGATACAGTGACACAAAATCTTACATCACTGCGACAACATTACACATATCACTTCCACACACGTGCACGCATACACGCTTACTCATGCAAGTGGAAGGGTTTTATTTTTTTTCCCTTATAAAACTGAAATATATAGTTTAGAATATTATCCGATACGAAATATATATAAGAGTTGTTGAGGTATGTATGCTTGATACACATATATATATATATATA
>MU158840.1:300874-364863 GCA_015888305.1 Antheraea pernyi | reverse complement strand
CCTACCGCCGCAGCCAGAGTGCGGCGTTGCTCCTCCCATGCAGCACACTCAGACAGAGTGTGCTGCGCGGTGTCCGGGTCAACGCCGCACTGATGGCATACGGCGGTCGGCTCCCTGCGTGCTATCCGGTTCAGGTATCAACCGAAGCACCCGTGCCCGGTCAGCACCTGCACCAGACGGAACGTCAGGGAGCCCCATCCTCTATTATACCAATCCGGCAGGACCGGGCGGACGGCGTCGATCGTGTATCGACCGTAACGCGCGTCCGCCAGGTCCTGCCTCCACCTCTCTACCATCTCCTCCCTCACTCTTCTCCTTCTTTCCTCTATTTCTCTGGGAGCTAGAGGCTCCCCAATTCGTTTCTTGGCCGCCATATACTCATATACGGCGGCAAGCACCTCTGCCTCTAGCTCCCAGGGAAGGGAGCCGGCCAACACCATGGCCGCCGCCGAGGACACCGTTCGGTACCCTCGAATCACCCTCAACGCCACGGTACGCTGCGCAGCTCGCAGCGCACGGATATTGGTAGCGCTGAGGGCGTCGACCCACAACGGCGCCCCATATATGTATGAATAGTTAGCTTAGCTTAGGTTAGCTCATCAGTGCGGCGTTGACCCGGACACCGCGCAGCACACTCTGTCTGAGTGTGCTGCAAGGGAGGAGCAACGTCGCACTCTGGCTGCGGCGGTAGGGCAAGACCTCTCACTGCCGAGCGTGGTTGCGGCCATGCTCGGTAGTGAGGATAACTGGAGCGCAATGGCCTCCTTCTGTGAGGAAGTCGTCTCGCAGAAGGAGGCGGCGGAGAGGGTCCGTGAGCAAGACCCTCAAAGTGGCCGTCTCCGCCAACGGAGGACGGGCAGGAGGAGGCGTCAGTTTGACCGCCTCCTCCCACTGTAACCGGACCAGGGAAGATGGGTCGGGGGGCCCATCTTCCCATTGCACAGGTCCGGCGGACAGAGGAGATGGCCGGTGTGTACACGGCCGTCTCCCAACAAGACGGGGCCCGGCGGCAGCGCTTTTGCTGCTGGGCCAACCGCTGGGGCGGCACGATGAAGTCTATAGAGATCTCGTGCCGCCCCAACTATAGCGGACGACGTACACCGTGGGGTTTTAGTCCGTGCGAGTCGGACATAACCCACCCTCTCCCCCGAGAGGGTGGTGTATCCATAAGGGATTTCCCCACGATAAAAAAAAAAAAAAGATAGGTCGCGAATTGCATGTATCAGGCAACAGCCAAAGCCGAGGTGTGCCGTGCACCCTTGAGCTAGTTGTCAAAATAAAATCGGCTGAGTACCTTAAGCGCTCGCCTTAGTAGTCCGGTGAAGCTGTTAAGACCTTGCTTGGTAAATAACGTAGTCAATTCGAAAAAAAAACCATAAGAAGTATTAATTCAAAAACATAGATTATACTTTTATTGGCCTAAGATAAAATAATGATTCTAAAATTATAACTGCATAAAAAAGGCGTGTGAAGCCACGGTTAGTTATTAGTAAATGTATAATATTAAAGTAGATAATACGAAGAATAAAAAGTGAATAAACTATTCCAGTGGTCAACTCGTCAAGCACTAATTGAAGCATTACGTGTTGCCGCGAGGAAGCAATATTTGCAACTATATAGTGAAATAAACATCAACTAGACTTATTTGAAATTAAAATATTTTATGTATGTCTTGGTATAATAATCGTATTACATTAACATATACATAAATATATTACATATCGATAGTATTTAATGTTATATCTATAACTCACTAATGTAAAGAGATAACATTTGATTTTTTGTGTATAATCAATAAGCTCGAAGAAAACTTAAACAATTTTAAAACTTTTTCAAAATCTACATTAATACGAACGAAGCCATGATTAGAAACGAGTTTATATATAAAAAAGGGATGTTGGTATACTTAATATACATATATTATTGATAAAATCCTACTGGATTCAATGGAACTACTGTCCCATCGGTAAACATGAATGTTTACCTGTATATTTCTTCATGAAAATAGTGTATAATTGTATATGCTATCCACTTTACTATAATTTGCCACTAGATAACGCTGTAGTACATAAACCTTTATACCGTTCGACCGATTACCATGAAAGTTGGTATGAAAATTGACCGTAGAGAGTTGTCGTATTGTAGTATCCATTTTGCTGTAACTCAGCTGCTTATTTGAGGAAATAATAATAAACGCGTGCAGATTTCCAGACAAAAACTAGTTAATTATTTTCCTATTAATAAGCTTTTTTGTATAAAGCTGACACCTTCTTTTCGAAAAAAAACAAATGTTTAGTTGGATGGTGGTATTTTTTTAATGAAAATATATTTTTGTGTGGAGGCTCGAAACAAGGTAGAACTAAATAGAAACGAGGGAGCCTACGATATAAGAAAATCAGAACTTATCTCCTGAATGGGGGAGTAAAAACGAAATTTTATTATCGGGGTCCAAAAACACCTTTACCCTATAAACATAATCTTTCATTTGGCCGGTTTATTTACGGCGCCAATTCTATTTATCTCTTTCCTGGTAGTATGGACGGTGTATCGCTATCCCTTTTTAAATAAAGGTGTAGTTTCGTATTTATTTTGATTGTTTTCAGAGTTGCCACATTATGTAACATTCCAGATTATTTTGAATAAATAATATATGTATTTTCTTGTAATGTGGTGTATATATCTAATTCATATTACAATTTTGTCGGAAGGTAAGTGATAATGCAGTTTAAGTCTAAGAAGACAAAATCGAAAGTGGAAAATGGTAGATTGACACTAGTTCAAGTGGTCGCCTAACCTTTCCCGCCATCCTGAGTGTTGTAGGTTCGAATCCCATACGGGAAAATACATGGTGTGTCTACAAATGAATCTAAGTGTGCTTTCTATCCGTTAGTTATATGTTTATGAACTCTCTGTGACTGAGAGCTTAGTTTCTAGTGCAGTATATGTCTCAAAGAAATTTTAATAGATTTCAATCTTTACTCAAAATCAAAATATCCTTTATTCAATTTAGAGAAGGCTCTAATGAATATCAATGCTATCATCGGTTCGGAAAACAACCCAGTCATCTAGAAGAACCGGCAAGAGACTCGATCTGGTTTATCTCTTCATATTATTATATATTTTTACAAAACATAAATAGTTACATTCGTTATTAGTGGATGCACAGAGAGGGGCGTCATTACAGCACAATCGTTTACTTATTGATCCATCCTATAATAAATAGCCCTTAGATATTAAAACCCGCTTGACATGGTTCTTGAACTCACTATACGGCAAATCGGTAATGTGTTTTGAGACTTTGTCATAAAACCTCTAACACTATTACCTAAAAACTGTTTTTGGACTTAATGGGCCTGAAGCATGTAATGGCCAATTTGTTGCTGTTTCTAGTATTTCAATTATGTTGGTCTTTTACTTTTACTGAGAATGTAAACCCAAAAATTCCTAAAGAAGTTAATGATAATACAGCAGGTTTTACAATATGTTAAGAAGAATGAATAGCGGACGTATGTTAATGTAACTGTAACATTCGGTATGATTTTTGGGCCAGTGATATTTTTGACTTTAGTAAGCATCTTTTTCCAAGGCCTGAATTCGATTTTAAAGTGTATTTTTTATTAGAGTTTTGATATTTAACATTACTACTGCATTTAATTATTTTCACATATTTTATTTAAATTAATTGGCAATCAAGTTGTACATCAAAAGGGTATCAGTCTTGAGTCTAAGATTGAGATTAAGTCGTCCTACAAGACCATTCTTCTCTAATATTTCATTTATGTTGTTAAAACGTTTGTATTGTACTAGCTTCTGTGCGCGACTTCGTCTACGTAGAATAGCTACTTTGGGCTAACACGCATCGGAAGCTCTCTAAAAGGATAAAAACGATTTTGAAACATTCTTCATTGCTGCTCAGCTCTTATTAGTCTTAGCATGATCACCTTCATCAATAAATGACTTATCTAATACTAAAAGAATTTTGCAAATCGGACAAGTACCTAATTCTTGAGATTAGCGCGTTCAACCAAACAAAAAAACAAACCTTCCAGCTTTATAATATTAGTATGTATAGGTGAAATATAAATCTAGAATTCTTACATTTGTACCTAGCAACACTAGCAACAGTGACCCTTTTGTAATGATGATAGGTTTGCGCGCGTTTATCGGAGGTGCTGCCGCTGCCGACATACAAATTCACTTAGACTGGTCCTGGTATGGGATTCGCTAGCTTCTCATCAATTTATGTGAGCCACGCAATACAAATAAACTTTCCATATGAAAAACCTGCATTAAATCCAAATCGCTTTATAAGTTCTACTATGTCAACTTTTCTTGTTAGTATAATATCATTGACTTGATGAAAAGCAAAGAGAATTTTAAGCTGCTCTATACGACGGCTGAGTTAAGATACTTATGGGGAAATAACAACGCGACAACATTTCTTAAAATATAGATTGTATTGTATCAGTTTTTGGTAGAATTTTAAGGTGTCGTATTTTCGTAGACTTTTAGTTTTTTTTAAATACATATATGTATTAGAATTTTTTGACACCATATTATGTAAAGTTGGTGACATTTCGCGTGATAGGTAATTTAGTTATATGCAAATTGGTTAAGAGCACAAGTGGTTTACAAATAACAACAACATTGAAGATACAGTTTAAAGTATCACAAATCTTTCTAGTAAATTTATGCACACAGACCAGACACTGATTTAACCAAGACTCATTTTATAATAATTACAAAGCTTGAACTAAAAAATTAATTGCTAATGCAAGAATATAAGCCTTATCTTATATATTAATACGTGAAGCCAAAACTTTTTACCCCTTTTTAACCGAATTGCGCGAAGGGATGAACATGAAATTTGGCATATTTAAAGTTTATATGGCGGAGAAGTGCAGAAAGCTATTTTTTAATATAAAATGCATAACAAGCATATTAAATTAAATAAAATATACATTACTTACACTACTGCTTGAATTTTATACAACATATACACACATGTAAATGAAAAGACATTTTGGCAGATCCGTCACTCTACTCTTACGTTCCAATTAATTACTTTTTCAATATTTTTAACATGAATGACGTTGCATGCCTTACATGCCCTTTGAAATGAACTGGTCAAATTGTAGGTTAATTTTATAATAATATAATATGTAAATTCATAAGATATGTACATACGTTAATAATTAATTGATAAACAATTTATCTGTCGTACATTTATGGAACCACTGAAATAATTATTATTCTTTTTAGTCTTATTGGATGTCAAAAATTTTAGGTGACAGGACTGCTTTCACTTCATGTCACTTGGTTTCATGTTGTTATAAGAGTAAAGCAATATTACCAAAGTCAATGTCAATATTACAAGGTTTAGTATTTTTATGGTGAACTCACTTTAAATGATGATTGAATAAAAATACGTTGTAAAATCAAAACAGGAAAATTTATTTGCTCATGAAAGTAATCCACGAATTTTAAACAAAATGAATTCATTTTCAAAAGTTAATGGCAGTTTTAAAAACAACTTTGTTTTGGATTTGTCGTTTGATTCTATTGTGTATCCATTATTTTTCCAAACGATGATACTGGGCATATCACTATTCCTTATAATATACAGACTACATAGCACACAAGGTGTCGTGTAAAATTAATTGAAAGTTGTGTCATGAGTTACAAAAAATTTCTTTATTTTCGTACAGTTATGTTTACTTAGAATTTTAGAGCCTTACCACCCTATGTAGCTGCCTGTTTTTTGTCTCAAATTTATAATTAACTAGCTGACCCGTGCAACTTCGTCTGCACCAAAACGGTTATCACCGGTTTCAATTGTATTTTTAAACCTAAAACCCAATTGCAGCCACACCTTTCGTTTCCAATTGTAAATCCAAACTATCAAGGGGCTCACTCAAACATGTACTCAGATGGTAAGTGAGAAATCTTTTAAAATAAGCCTACAACCCGTTCGTAGCGTCATCTACGTGGTTCAATTAAGATAAAAAGTAACCTACAAATATTGGCGTTCTTGGCGTTAATAATAGAGTTCAATTGTAAATTAAACGATAAAAATATTTATAAAATAGATAATAATAAATTATTCTAGCGTGCATAAATTACTCATGTATAATTATGTCTATAATTGAGTATAATAACAGTATACCTGTTGGCGAACGTTCTGCAGAGGTTGCTGAACCACACAATAAAGATTTAAAAAAAAATTAGAGCTCTCCACTCCAGAAAAATTAGTAGAATTACAACAAATGATGATATTTTCCATAGTCTCTTAATAACTGCCATTCCTGCCCCATAAGATAAGAAGACCTAAGATAAGTCAACCGCTATGAAATTTAGCTAAATTATTACTGGTAAATTCAGCATGAGATAAAAACAATATAGAGTTTGTAGATGTAGGAAATTTGTAAGACTCTGAATGCGACTATGGGTGATGTAAGTGTAGATATTTAAAGTGCAAGGTCAGGTCAAAAAAGGTCAAGATCTCTAAGACTTTGTTACCACCCCAGTAATGATACGTATAAGTTAAAGCTTTACAACTTAAAACACAAAAAAGTTATGAAGAAAAGAATGTTCATTTTCATACAGTTGAAATTTACAAGTCCACATTATGTGGTATAAAAGGTAAAATAACACAAAACACAAATTTAATCTTCCAGTCCAGTTACATTAAAAAGTCTAGTTAACACAAATTAACCACAAATGTTTGTTTTTCCTCATCCTGGAGAACTCCCTCCATGTTATGGGACAAAAAGTATTCTAGGTGTAACCTTGTAATATTAGGTACTTTCAGAGTGATACGTGTTCACAGAGACAGAAAAACAGACCGACAGACAAAAATTGCAAAGACTAGCCCGATCAAAACTTTCAAAAAATATTTGATGTATAGATTTGGCTTTGTGACAGTTTTATTATAATATAGATAGATAAATAGTAAATCTTGTCACCTTTTTTTTAGTAAACATTTTTTTATACAATGAAATAAATGTGACAACATAAGTGACAGTTTCGTCTACATAATTGTTTCATATGTGGTCCATAATTACGCACAGAAATGTCATGTAGGCGTAGCTCAGTTGTAACGTACTGGAGTTCATATGTTTCGATGGAGCCGACGGTTCGAAACACGGTGGTAATTTTTTTTGGTTTTTTTTTTTTGAACTAGCATTTGGAAATATAACTTAATTTTTTAGCTAATCTGTCTGCTATATATAGCACAAAGAAAATTTACCAAAATTCGTCAAGAATATCATGAACTACATTTTTTTTTTAATTTCGTCCGTTATCCTGGAGAATCCCTTGCGTTTAATGAGATAAAAAGTATCCTAAATGTAATCTCGTAACATAAGTTATCCCTGTGCCAAGTTTCCTCAAAATCGGTTCAGTACTTTCAGAGTGATGCACATTCACAGGGACAGACAGACAGACAGGCAAAAATTTTAAAAGAGTTATTTTTGGGTCTATATCGACAACAAAGCCTACCCCTATCAAAATTAGAAAAAAAACAAATTTATGTACAGATTTGGCCCTGCTACAGTTTTATTATAATAAATAGATAGATTTCAATTTTCATTTAGACATAGATTTTTTTAAATGTTTATATAATTTTAAAACAGGGGCAAATAACTGAGTAGCCATGATAAAAACCTTTGATTATAGAAGTACCCTTTGACAAAAGAAGCCTTATAAAGTTCAAACTTTAAAAAACCAATGAACTATGGTCGAATGTCGACCACTGGGCACCCACTAGTTATATTAAATCTAACTTAAAAAAATTAATAACATTTAGAACCATCAAAATAAGAACTTATTCATTTACGCATTGTCATTTTTATTTTTGTAATTTTTCAGTTTTTATGTACTTTAAAGTTTTATTTTTATTCTTCATCACTTCGGCAAACTGAAAAATTTATGAAACAGACGTGTATCATAAAGAAAAATAATTGTTGAATTAACTAATTGTCATAAACTCGTACTGTACTGTTTATTTTGATTATACTAGCATTAATAGCCTTGCCGCTTTATAAGTTATTCCTCTCTCTCTATAACAAAATCTGCTAAACTTTAGATACAAAATCATTTTCATACCTACAAAATTCAATTTTACTGGTCTAAACTTATAACAAAAACAGAGAACTTGGAAAAGTTAGTGGCTAGTAAATTCCTATTGCACTTTATAGATACTACTGTAGTATAGCAAATATAGCGCAATATGATTACTATTTACCAAAATTAAAATCCACTAATTTTAATCAGTGAACTTTCACAGCCTGTTAGTAATTTTATGTAAGTCATTATTATTTGTAATGCATAATTTTTGAAAATTCAAAATCGTATAGCATTGCGAACAAAACCGCAAGTAAATCCAATAGATACTTAACCTCAAAACAAAAACATATAAAACTGGCAGAGCCGACAGACGTAACAAACGATGTTCTTATGGCATAGTTTAACCAAACCATATCTATTGAAAGGTAATGATGCGAATTCTCAATGAGTGTATACAGCATAAATTATTGTTCGCCTTTTGTATGCGTGCCGTGGGCTATTAGGCATTTTGTGTGGGAGAAATAATGGTTATACATAAAATAAAATGTATCTAATAATATAGTAGAAATGCTATTTCAAACAGACATTACTCATAGCTAATATCTCATTATTATATATCTACAGACATAACCTAGTAGAAAACATCTCAATACAAGCACAATAATTAGCTCAAGAAATATCGTCGGTTGAGACGAAAACATGTCTTAAATTTAATTTTAAAATATCGTATGAATTGGTCAACTAAAAGCACAGAGAATTAGTTTAACTTTATTTTGTTCGTAACTTATTTTTAATTAAATGACACAAGAAATATACGCCAGTAGAAGGTTGTGCATTTGAATCACATTTTAATATTACACAAAACTATTATAAGCTAGTAGCCCCGCCTGCGACTTTTTCTTTTCTCAAACTGATTACGCTATTGGTCTAGCTAGATCTTAACCACAGAGTACGTTATATAAACAGAGGTCACACTCGTTCTTTCCAATCAGCGCCTTATAATACGAGTTTCGAACTAATATCTGTTGGTTATAACATGCACATTGCACAATGTACATTTATAGCTATGTATGTATGCATACAGCGGTACTGCGTAAATCGTATACAAGTTTTTGATCATTTTTATTTGTAATGAATATATTCATCGTAAGGCAAATCTAAATCCAAGTATGTATATGCAGGAGTCAATGTTTATAAGTAGATCCGGAGATAGATAAAATTGTTTGTGGGAGGCAAGAAAATTTAAGGGAGCACACTCTCGTAACAGATACGTAAACAAAGTTAATGAAAACAAATATTTGAAAACTTTGTCAGTTAGAAATGTCGAAATTAATTGTCATCCACCATATTTTGTTATCAATTGTTGCCATCTAGTGTGGATTCATAATCAAAAATAGATGAGCCTTTTCCATACAAATCCGATTCTGATAAGTGAAAATAGCGTGATCTTAACAGCTTGACGGGACTACGCCGCCTGCGACTTTATTAGCATTTGTACCTTTATAAATGATGATACTATACATTATCTATTATATATACAGTTTATACAGTGTTTGACGACATATAAGCTATATTCTTGCATTTCTTCATACAAATTAGTTTGTATGAAAGAGTAACAAATATTTATATCAACAAGTTTTCTTCTTTATAGTAATTTAACCTCTTTGGTCGTTTTCTACTCTTCTTTTGTGGACAATGTCTATATTAATAGTATCAAAATCATAACGTCACGTTAACTCATTAATATATACTAGTCGACATTCGACCATAGCTCATTGATTTTTTTAAGTTTGAATTTTATTAGGGTTAATATCATTGTTGAATGTAGAATGAGAAAGGGTAATTGGAACGTAAGAGTAAAATAATACATACAGTCGAGCATAGCAACCTCCTTCACAACCTTTTTTGAAGTCCTTTATTGACAGATGTCAAAATGTCTTTTTTATTTACATGTGTGTATATGTTGTGTAAAATTGAAGCATTAGTGTGAGTAATGCATATTTTAATTAATTTAATGTACTTCTAATGCATTTTATATAAAATAAATAGCTTTCTGCACTTCTCCTCCATATAAACTTTAACTATGCCAAATTTCATGTTCATCCGTTCGCCCAATTCCGGTAAAAAGGGATACAAAGTTTAGGCTTCACGTATATATATATATAATATATATGATATCCTACTCAGTTTGTATTTTAAGTTTATTTAAGGTAGAGGATTCGTGATCCATTCCATACAATAATGACTTTTGATTTAGTTTTTTGTTTATAGACAAATATTACTTTGTAAATCTATTCACCTGTTGTCGAAAAAAAAAAGTTTTATACTTAAAAGAGGAATTTAACTTTACGATGGAAACTATCTCTCAGCCTTTAAGCAGTTTAACATCAGATTGCTATAGTTCTATTACAATGTATTTTTTAGCTGAAAGAATGGAATTCATAGTTCATAAATACTGAATCAGTGGAGCAAAGGTCACTCCTTGGTCAATGTAAACAACAATAGCGTCTCTTGGCAAGCTTCTCACACGGTATAATAGCCAATTTAAACAATTACTCCATCCAATTCATTTCCACTCGGGCGGTAAGCGAAGCAAATGGCCGACATTCGCGCACGTGACCGACAGTCCACCACGGTAAAGTCGCGCACTGAACGCTGTGCATAATTGCCTGCATCTCTCGCCACGTGTCGGTCGAAGCGCGGCTCGCTTTACTATCTCCTTCCGAAATCAAATTTTCAATACTATATTCTCTTAATATTTCATATTAAGCTCTATGTACTTTATTATAGAGATAACTTTAAAAGGATATAAAAGTTGATTTACGACTTTTTTCAATGATATTATAGAACTGTGACGAATGCGCGTTAGTTGGTAGCTTGAAACATAATTTTGTTTCAAAACAGACGCAATCCTGAGATTGTTATGTAATATCTTGATATTTGGTATTATTTAGTGTACTCCGCGCGTTCTCTCGTATTCAAATTTTATAATTCTCAAGCCCAGATATCTTGCGCCAGGCCACACGTCCCACCCGCACAATTACTTCGTTATGTCTTAGCATTCATGCTGAAATCAAGCTTCAGCTTCAGCGTGGATCTGCCACCTACAATACTTACTGACAAACAGTAGTATTATATATATTATATGCCTTAGCATGACATATCTGAGATCTTGCAACTAATAACAATGTAAGAGAAGTCCGGTGAAGCTGTAAAGACCTTGTCAGGTCAATAGCGCAGACAGTTCGAGATAAAAAAAAACTGTGTAAAAAGTTGTTTCAATACCTGAGAATGGAATTTTAATCAATTACTCTTTCGTCTTAACAAAGACAATATTAAATGCGCAGAGTTGACAAATCACCTACCCTAACTGGCTTGGTACCATGGTTCATTTTAAAAACTGTCGCTAAATATCTATACTTGAGAACAAGTCTTTCTCTAGCTTTAACGCGCTACTAACTTAAACTACATCGTCATTTAACATCAGCTGAAATCGTGGTCAAACGATAAAATATATAAAGTATAAAAAATACGAATATACAGCCTCATTTCGTCTTAAGACCTCCAGATAATATCGTATTTAACAGTCTTTAGCTGTTTACTTGTATGGGTAGTCCGGTGAAGCTGTTAAGACCTTGCCAGGTCAATAGCGTAGTCAGTTCGAAAAAAAAAACTCCCGTGACCCATTCTTCGCCGCGGCATATTTTGTTTCGATTGACGATTTTAAGTTCAAGAAAAAAAAAACTTGTGTGGTGATGGTCAATGCTAATACAAAGAATATCAAGCACTTTGTTTTTAGTTGTTGACAGTCATTTGTACACTGTCACTGTTGCTGTGTACCTTACCACAGTAGTTACCAGAACAAACAAGCAACACTGATAGAAAATACTATTCGACCACGCTATGATTTGTAACCAATATATTAAACTACTACTTATAGACATGACATGAGCACATAGATAGCAATATCTTAGCTAGCTTCGATTTAGCTGTTAGCATAATCTTTAAATGAGTGATCCTAAATTACTGAGAACGACCGACAAGCAATTGACTTAAAGTTTGCTTCTACATATTTCTTTTTCTCTCAAATGTTGGTGGTATACTGGTTTGACCAGTGGAAAATCAACACGATGTCGGGATGTTCGAAACTCGGTATGTACCAACGATTTTTTCGGAATATGTGTGCATTAACTAATTTCAATTGGTAATACTATCGGATGATGGTGACGGAAAACATCATGAGGAAACCTGAATCTGAGAAATGTTCTTGTAGTACTCCCTACTGTATGTGGGAAAATATGGAACTGTGGATATTTCAATGTACGAACTCGTTTTTTTTTTTTTTTTTTTTCGAACTGACTACGCTATTGACCAACCAAGGTCTTAACAGCTTCACCGGACTACTAAGGCGAGCGCTTAAGGCACTCAGCCGATTTTACTTTGACAACTAGCTCAAGGGTGCGCGGCACACCTCGGCTCTGGCTGTTGCCTGATACATGCAATTCGCGACCTATCTGAGCTAACCTAAGCTAAACTAACTATTCATACATATATGAGTTGTTGAAACATATATGTGTACCAAGCATACATACCTCAACAACTCCTATATATATTTCGTATCGGATGATATTCTAAACTATTTCAGTTTGATAAGGGAAAAAATAAAACCCTTCCACCTCCATGTGTAAGCGTGTATGCGTGCACGTGTGTGGAGGTGATATGTGTAATGTTGTCGCAGTGATGTAAGATTTTGTGTCACTGTATCGCGCGGGCAGCGTACTCAAGGGCTCCACGCCGAGGGAACGGACCTAGGCTTGAGCTGCTGCCGAGGGGGGCCTAGTCTGGTGTGCGGGAGCGAAATTTAGACGTCAACACGTCTGGGATCCCGTCTAAAATGTCAGACGATGGATTTTCTTTAAAATAACGAGCTAAACTAACATAATCAGCCACCCTGACCGACGGAGGGGTGAAATCTGAATTGAAACCTAACTGTAATACGACCGGGCGGTGATCTGAATCAAGTTCGTGTACGACTTGTATGAGTCGTACCCGAAGCGTGATATTTTTTAAGAGAGCTATGTCTAAGACTGACGGGCGACAGTTGTCTTGATAGTGTGTGGGTTCCGGAGGGGCTATGACGTCAAATGCGAGGACCCTACCTAGTTTGTCGAGTATCCTCCCGTTACGAGAGGTTCTCGGACTATTCCAGATAACGTTCCCGCAGTTGAGGTCCCCCGCTATAATAACTGAATCTCCTAAGTTGAGCAGCGCTCGTAAATCTGTTTGTAACAACTCTTTGTTCGGCGAGAGGTACGCGGACACTAATACAATGGACGGATGACCGGTCATACCTAACGTACATACTGATACTTCCATATTGGTTAGAACGGGCGGATCTATCGGCATGCAATATAACGAACGCCTATAGTAAATTAAGGTGCCGCCCCCGCGGGTGACACGGTCATTTCTAACTATGTTGTAGTTCGCGATTCTGGGATTGCGCATTTTCGGTTTTAAAAGCGTCTCCTGGACGAGGAGAACGTCAATCTGTCTATCGCGTAAAAAGGCAGCTACTAAATCGCGCTGTGTCCTAAGAGATCTCGCGTTAAAAAACGAAAGAGATAGACCGCGCGGTTTTATCCTATTCATAGCCGTGAATTTTAATTAATTGAGTTTAAATTCTGGGAACGAACGATACGGTGTAAGCTCGCAGCAATACTCGGGTATTGCGCGAGCACGTTGAGCTTGCCCAAATCCTCCTCGGCCTGGAGGGCCGCGTTGAAGTTTAAAACTTCTTGTAGATCGTGCTCCCGGAATAGCTGGAAAAGCCAGCTCTCTCCGGTGAGCCCCATAGAGAAGGCGGGCGCGGCGCGTGTCGGCCGTGCCTGCGGGATAGGAGCCTGAGGCTTAGGAGCCTGAGGCCGGGGAGCCCAGGGGGCCAGAGGGGCCCGCCCGGGTTTTGGTGCGCGCGGCACAGAGGGTGGCGCGCGCGGAGTGGACGCGGGCGCTGCCGGGGCGCGAGAGGCACCCGGCAGGCCAGGGAAGGCCTCCACGGACATGAGAGGCGGAGGCGGAGGGCGGGCGGCGCGCACCGGTGCCCTAGGTGCCTGTCGCGCCTGGCGAGGGCGTTGTGTTCGCGGTGCGCGGGGACAGCCGCGATAGTTCGCGGGGTGGCCCGCGTTACCGCACAACACGCAGCTGGGAGGTTCTGGGGTGTCGGGAGTGCGCACGCACTCCTTAGTGGCATGATCCCCTAGGCACTTAACGCACCTGGGGCGGAGATGGCAATTCCTCGCCGAGTGGCCATAACTTTGGCAGTTATGACACTGCGACGGGGTATGAGTTTTTCGTGGCGGCTCCACGGTGATGCCGCTGAGACCACAGACTGAGGTGAGGCTAAAGATAGCCTTACCCTCTAAGGTACGGTCAAGGAGGACTAGAACCATGTTGTAAGGGGCGCGGGTGCGTGGGTGGTACATCCTATGTACCTCCCGAATCGGCAGATTTTTCTCCTTAAGGGAGGCGTTGACGTCGTCGACTGAGATCTCAGCCGGGACGCGACGAAGTACTACGCGAAGGAGTCGTTCCTCCTCTAATGCGAAAGTGAAAAAAGCTAACTTCGATTCCCTAAGGAACTTAGTTAGCGCACGGTGGTCGCTTATGGTGGGACACTTAACTTGAATGCCCGCCGGAGTGCTAAGGGCGGACGTGTAATTAATTTTCAAAACTTTGAGCTTATTCGAGATAGAGGTCCACTGGGACTTATCTTGAATCGTTACAGGGGGAGGTGGGCGGGGCTTCTTAGCCGCTACGGAACCCGATGCATCTGTCTGAGAGAGCGAGACAGAGGAAGAATTGGGCTTGCTCGCCCGCGGTCTTACGTTTGCCGGTATAGCCGGCACCCGAACGCCATCTATATTGGCGCATTTCTCGACCGGGCGTGCGGAGCCCTGGTCGGAGTCTGAAGAACGCGATCCGCGGCGTTTTTGATAGGTGACGGTTTTAAAACCGTCGTCTACGTGCGCAGAAGGCGCGGAGTGCGTTGAGGGCGCGGGGGTCGCGATTATTTCGGAGGTCGCGGTCGCGGGCAGCTCGTCGGACGCCGCCACGTCGAGCTCCATATCGGAGCCGGCCTCCGAGCTGGAGCTCGGTATGGGGATTTGTGAAATCCCTCTATCTACGTCGTTCAAAGCGGATTGCGGCGAGAGGGCCGCGAAAGAGTTAGCGGTCGCGACGCGAGAGACGTAATGCGTGTTCTCGGAGAACAACGCAGCAAAGTTAGCGTACGCGGTCGCGACGTCCACGTTCGGACCCTGCTGAAGCAGGTAATCGCGGAACCTAGCAGCATGTTCTAAATCGGCCATCCCGGTGACCTGAGGGGGGAGGGGGCCGCGAAACAACCTCCCTGCCTGAGGGGCAGGGGGGCACGCCAAACGTAAGTTATGGGACTATATCGAGTCCGGATTAATAGAGTTGTTTAAATTGAAACAAAAGACGAAAATAATACAAGAAATACGGCCGCGAGACAAGTAAATAAAATGTGTAAATAGACAACAAATAAATAAATAGATAATTAAATAAATAATTGAGAAGTAAATAAATATATAAAGAAATGACTGAAGGATTAAAGAAATACTTAAATAAATAGATAAATAACTAAGTAAACAATTAAGTATACCAAGAAATAAATAAGGCAATAAATAAATATAAAGGAAAGGTCTCACTCAATTCCAAGAAACAGAACGCAGGTGTGCTGATCGGAACAATGAAAACGAACGCTCACGAAGTAATAACTGACGTCACTAAATCACGAGTATCGCGCAGCAAAGCGGACAACCGTTCCCATTGACGGCCCGATCGGAACTCGTACGAACTCGCCAATAGGTCGTAGGTTAGTGTTATGATTATGTCCATACCTTCCTTTGGTAAGATGCCTATAGCCCTGCGGTGGGTTGTTAAATGATAACGATGATTTCTATTTTAATAAAAATTATGTGACAATTACACTTTTGAATGGGACAGTCTCAGCAATCTATTTAAATCTCTATAGTTTACATAAATATGTTTAATTCATTGAAGCTCGGAATTATTGACGCCAGATTATTTGTCTACCACTATTGTTCCATCATTTCATCTCAACAGGTATAAGAGGGTAAAATTCCGTAGATCATAGAAAAATTAAAATCTTTTATATATAAAAATACAGTGTTACGATGTTTGTCCACGATGAACTCGCGAAACTACTGAACCGATCTTCATGAAAGTTATTATGTATAATTTGGTCCAACTTGAGAGATAGCATAATTTATATTTCGATTAAAGGCTTTAATATTTTTAATTACACATTAAATGATTGTCAATTTTGCTTATTGTCATTAATTGTAAGTTTCATCAGTCTCGAATAGATGGCGTTTTAAATTAGTTTGTTGTGACATATTGTGACATAAAACTGTAGGACTGGCTGTTATAGATATCTCATAGATGGCGCCACGCAAATCCTTTATCATAATTTTAATTAAACATGTAATAACTGAGCCACAGCAACGTGTGGCCGGGTCAGCTAGTATAATTATAGATTCCATAAAACTCATATCGCGGATTACACAAAATCCAGGCGATATACAGTGTCCTTTCTGCTCACCTCATTACAATACCGAAATCTTTTCATCAGCACATGTCCGACCTACGTCATAACTCAAAACGTTATTGAAAACCGGACTTCAATTAACAGGACACCCTGTAGAACCCGCGTTGCTCCTTTCATTACAGCCTGTATAATGGCGCGTACAAATATTTTTAATCCGCAGTGTCATACATCTTTCCCAGTTCATATTACTGTCCCGTGGTTACGTACCTTTTCTATTACAAAGAAATCTCAACTTTATCTCTAAGCTTATAAGTTTCATTTTCAATTTCCTTATCAACCTTATAAATTAAGTCCAGTGAGTAGTGAAAAATGAATTTTAAGAATGTTGATTTAAGGTAGATTTTACAATAAAATAATTTACAATTCATCAAAACGCATTCAGGTACGGGAGTTTTTAGCGCCCACATATTGCATTCGTCGAAGTCTATCCATTTTAAACATACATATTGATGTTTTAAACAGGAGCGTGGGTTGATATTGTAAACTATTGTCTAATAAAAAGATGATTTAAATACATTACAATAATATTTCAGACATTCCTATAGATAAATTAAATCAAATTATTTCGTGACTTCTTTACCTAATTAATGATTAAGAATATTAAAACATATATTAAAGAAGTTATTAATAGGTGCTATATAAAATGTTGTTGTCATCATCATCATCTGTTAAATCTAGTTTTACATTTGCGTATTCGACGCATTCATTATTATCTGATTATCGATTTTCTGTAATTGAAAAAAAAACATTTACGTAATATTTTCACATTTTAACTACCTAACCATCATACAATTTTCCATATACATTGCTAGGAGTACGAAAAATGACATAGGATGGAATACCTATCATCCAGCAAAGTAATAAATACCTACTGTTCGGTCAATTCTACACAACGCGTACAAAGCCGCGAGCAAATCTTAATGGTATTAATATATTCTGCATAAGAAGTACGTACCCCATATAGTTCTTTAGGTCTCAGGCTTTATGCAACATTTTCTTGAGCCCAGTGTAAATGATCAGTCACAAAAAGGTAACAAACAGACATAGTCATGAGTGCAGATGAAATACGCATGAAAAAGTTTAAAATCATCTTCAGTAGTTTTAATTGACTTACACGTGAGAACGACAATTCTTCATGATTTTATTATCTCTATTAAGAAAGGTGAGTATGAAATGAAGTAGTAAAGAATGTATTAAGCCCATTTATTTATATATTTTTCTCTAGTACATAATTAGTCATTATTAAAATTACAATAACTTTTGATAGATCAAACCGATTTTAACGAAACTTAGACTAAATATTACTCGAGGATATGCTTGAGGTTTTATCGTGAACGAAGTACTTTAGTAGTGATGCGTGTTCAATGAAACAGACAGACAGACATTGAAATGTATTTTATTGCTTATTCAAAGACACCTTCAATAATTTTTTTCACACAAATCTAAAAAGTACAGACAATTAGATTTACATTCTTATTATATATATAAACTAGCGGGCCCGGCAGACGTCGTCCCACCATTATTATAAAAAAAATCCTTGACGAATTACATATCAAAACGTTCCTCATGATTTATCCACTGGTGAAGACCCCATAAAAATCCGTTCAGTAGTCTTTGAGTTTATCACGAACAGACAGACAGACGCGGTTGGGGACATTGTTTTATACTATGTAATGATATAGAAGAAAATAAACAGTCATACGTCGCGTTTTATCATTTAATCATCAATTTCTTGTCTATAGCTGTACTTAGCAGTTGAATATTTCTGACAAATTTCAAGAGATAGCGGTGACCGGCGCAGCTGTTAGTTCATTAGAAGCCACTTCGTTTGGAAAAATGATTTTGTTATTGTTTTATTATACGACGATTAGTGTTGTGTGGTTATGTCGGCTACATTGTGATGGAATAACTTACAAGTTACATGGAAACATACGTTTATTAATTGAGGATCATTCTTTATAGTAATAACAATAGAAGCGAAGCACTAATGATGAATGTTTTAAATCGGGTTTTTTTTCCTTTTGAGAGCTTCCGCTATTTTTTTTCGAACTGACTACGCTATTGGCCTAGACAAGCCTTAACAGCTTCACCGGACTTCGAGAGCTTCCGCTGCGTATTACCGTTAGCCCAAAGTAACTATTGCACGCAGACGAAGTCGCGGACAGATGCTAGTTTAATTAATTCATAATTTTACTTCTTATTAAAAAAATTGTCATGTATTTAAAAATTTAATCACTAATACGCGCTTATCTCTGACGTCTTCACATATCACCTCCACACACGTGCACGCATACACGCTTACACATCCAGGTGGAAGGGTTTTATTTTTTCCCTTATCAAACTGAAATAGTTTGATAAGGGATATAAGGGATGAAATAGTAGAATATTATCCGATACGAAATATATATAGGAGTTGTTGAGGTATGTATGCTTGGTACACATATATGTTTCATCAACTCATATATGTATGAATAGTTAGCTTAGCTTAGGTTAGCTCAGATAGGTCGCGAATTGCATGTATCAGGCAACAGCCAAAGCCGAGGTGTGCCGCGCACCCTTGAGCTAGTTGTCAAAGTAAAATCGGCTGAGTGCCTTAAGCGCTCGCCTTAATAGTCCGGTGAAGCTAACACCAATCCCTATATTTTAATAGTAATTTAAGTAATTAATCATTTTCATCCCACTCTATAACTGATCAATTATCACTTGGTAAGTTATCCCAGCTATCAAAGCAGCAGAAAGAGCTAATTAAAACCAAGTCGTCGTCTTTTTTGTGAATGTTTTTCACTCTATTTCGATTAAAATTTCCCTGAGCTTATTTATGGCAAAGCTAAAATGTTTTTACATAAAAATATATTCATTAACATTACCGCTTCTGTCTGTCTGTCTGTTCGCGATAAACTCAAAAACTACTGAACGGATTTTCAAACAGTTTCGGCAATGGATAAAGTAATTCATGAGGAACGTTTCGGTATATAATTTGTCACGGTTTTTTTTATAACAAAGGCTTTATACAAAACATTATATATTTATACTGTAAACATCTGCCGCTAGTATAAATATATTTTATCATTTAATTTACAATTTAACTCTATCAACTTGATATTTTATAACATAAACTATACTGACTATATAGTAAACGTCTACAAAAAAGGGAAAGGAACTTCGTTTTAACCGGGGGTCCATAGGCCTCTCAAGCTTCTTTTTACATTACCGCCAATATATGTAGGTTAGTTTTTATCTTAATTGAACTTAATTACTACGAACGGGTTCTAGGCTTATTTTAAAAGATTTCTCACATACCATCTGGGTATATGTATGAGTGAGTCCCTTGATAATTTGGATTCACAATTGGAAACCGTAGCTGTGGCTGCTATCGGGTTTTAGGTTTATTAAAATTTATCGCGTTTAAAAATACAGTTTAAACCGGTCATAACCGATTTGATGCAGACGAAGTTTCACGGGTCAGCTAGTATATATATATATATATATATATACATATGTATATGCTAGGTGTATACCTTTGGGAAAGTAACTATTTATGTATATCTTAGATTGATAAACTTCAACTGCATTCAAAGACAAGACATACAAACATGTCGTACACAATATAAATGGCTTATAACATACATATTTATCAAAAAAAATACACGTACGGACAAAACCACAATTTTATTAATAAATATAAATACAAAGAAATTACGCAGTAGTACGAATGTTATTTTATTAAGATTTTCTTACAATCACCTTTTTTATGTTAGGCAACGAATGTACTCCAAGTTGGGGGTGCAGTTGGTTGACTATTGTTTATTCAGAACCACCTTTAATTTGAAAAGAGTTGTATATAAAAAAAATATTATTATGAGAGTAAACGAAAGAGAATTATTACAGTGGCATATTGGTTAAAATGAACGGGACCTTGTAAACCGGGCGGCCATATTGTGGAGTGGAATGTAATAAGGGTAGGTAATATGCTCCGGGGGTAGGTTTTTATTAACAGACCGGTACCGATGAACCGTTATCATGAGATTTTAAGATATTTATTTTATCTATACATATAATAAAAATGTAAATATAACGTGTTTCTGTACGTTTTAGGTTTTTGTGAAAAAACATTGTTGCAGGTGTCTTGGAATAAGTAATAAAATACATTTCAATATTTTTTTTAATATCTCTCTTTCTGTTTTTTGGAAGACGCATCACTGCCAAAGTACTGCATTCATGATAAAACCTCAACAAGAAAACCATAAAGCATATCCCCGAGTAACATTTTCTTGGTTTTACTAACAACGGATGACTCTATCAAGAGTTATCGTAATTTTAATGACGACGCGACTTAAGTACGAGAGAAACGTAGATAAGTAAACGAACTTGATACATTCAGACGATTTTTGACTACTGTTTTTTTTACATTAGTTTCCACGCGGACGGAACCGCGGGCACAGCTAGTACATATATAAATTAATAGCTACGTTGAAATCCTTTTATAAAATAGCATTTATGTCATTTGCAAAGAATGAAACATATATTTGCCAGCATCAAATTTTGAAGAAAAGCTTTATTAGCCGCGGTGAGCGATTTTTGGTGGGGTAGAAGCTTATATGTTCGCGTCACCAATGACGTCGACATGCTTGTGATGTATTGCGCTTGCGCCATACTAGCGACGTGTAGTATAGCAGCCTGTGTACAATGTACATGTAATGTTGATATGCTGTATTTAGCTTATGCAGCCCGTGATATGTCTGAATAATTAATTAAAATGTTTATAATTATTGCTAGGAATACCAATAGATGTAAAACCTAGACTAATGTCTAATTTTTTATTTACAAATTGTGAAATGCTAGTTATTCAGACTATAATTGATTTAAACAATAAAAAACACAGTTATTCTATTGTTTTGATTTTTCACTTCTGTCGGGAGTCCTTATAACTGCTTCGATTTTTTTTTTATTCATAAATATTTGTTTGCCTTTGCTTTACGAAAAATCTCTAGAGTATTATATTATGATAACTAACATTACATATCACAGACCTAGCTACGTCTCGCGGTTTCACTTGCGTTTAATTGTCTCCGCTCTTGGTTTCGGATACTGAAACTCGCTCCACGATACCCGTTTGCTCTAGATTAACGTGTTATCTGGCCTACAATTTGTATAGTAATATTAATTTAGGAATCTAGCCCTAAAGATCGTATTGTGATAGTCTATATTTTTTCCCAAAAAAAAAACTATAATATGCGAAAATAAAAACAATGTACAATGTCTTAAGCTTTACAATATTAAATCGCAGAAATAATGGTAAAATCATACAAATTTATAAATCGAGTCCAAAAACACTTAACGAGTAATTTCTTTTTTCATGGCTATGTTCCACTATTAATTGTACTTGCTACAATTTTCAATGACACGGTTTATAAATACCAGATCGTTAAAAAAAAGCAGTCACAGAGATAAAATTCACCCTGGACTATCCAAAACTATAATGCTTTAAGCTCAAAACAAACAAACGTAGACCTTATGACGAACTAGTCATCAGACTGTTTGGCAGCATAAGTTTTAAAAAAATCACCATGTTTACTACATCATACATGCATACAAGAATGACATCAAGAATAACAAATTATGTAATGTAAAATTATAGTTTTAAAAAGATGATCCGCCATTTTGAGATATAGGTTATAAAAAATCAACCGAAGGGTAATTTAAAAAAATGTATTGAACCGATACGCTAAATTGGGTCCAACGATGATTATTCTTCAGAAATACAAATGTATGTACAAAGGCTGACGTCATAATACCTCATACCTAAGTGAGGAACTGTGACGGATTTTCGCCATATATATAGCGGCGGTCAATGAATTACTAAACAACATCAAAAATGCGCTAAAAAACATTTTAAAACCCGCATAGATAATTACTCTCTGAAATATGATTTACGCACATTAAATTCCAAAACGTTAAAGATTTAGCACGAAAATGTTATTCAAAAACAAATTTTCTATCGGGCGCTTCCTCGATGTTATAATGCTTCAAATATTTTGTGTACATGTCTGTTTGTGTTGATCTCTTCGCTCGTAATATACGATGTCCGGTACTTTGATCTGCCAAGATTTTTATTTGCATCATTTTTATTTAAGAAAAAAATGTATTCTCTTTGCGACGCCTCCATGGTTTTTTTAGTCTTAGTGTTTGGCTAAAATGAGCGGAGATGGATTCCATTATAGCTGAGGAAATTATTGGTGAAATAATATCACAAGGATGCCTTGTTGTTGGATGTTATTGATAAGTTATATTTGTTATATCGTATTGGAATTTGCAACAATGACATGATAATGAAATTGTATCGTGATTTTGAGTGCGAGGTATGTAGAGTGCTCTCCCATTCACACCTATTAAGTCTATCTCCGTGATAATAAGTAACGATAATACTTGCAAAAATCCACTATCTGCCGGTGAAAGATTTAGAAATTAGTAAGGAAAGACATATGACTTTTTAATATTTTTTTATACGTATGGAAATTACAAGGTAATATTAGAACAGTGTTAGTTTACGATAACTCTTAATTTTATAATTTTTACTCAAATTTCCGTATAAAAGTCATCTTATAAAGACAGTTGAATGGATCTGAGTAATTCTCCCGTATAGATTATACGACTACAATTAGTACTACCCAATTATTTAAACTAAAAATATGGAGTCGAGCTGTTCTATGAATGAAGTTCACATTAGTGTAGTCATTTGTTTATTTTGTAACTGCACAGGAAGCGCGCGCTCACCTCAAAATGTCTACTTCAATTAAAATCGTCATATATTATAAATGAAAAAAAATTGTTAGAAAATGATGTAAGGAAAATATTAATTATCTCATTCATGTGAAGTGTTTTGGTTAATTATATGTAAAATTAGGTTTAAAACCCTTTCGTAATGTAATGATCATTTGTACGCATACGATAGGTGATCTGCTCGGACATACGAGTATATATGGTAGTGGACCACTTTTGATCTACTGGCTCACTGAAAGATTATTGCCAATTCAAATTTGATTTTTGAAGTCGAAACTTCTTTAGGCACAGAATGCGTAATTTTTTGGCAGGAGATAAATTTATAATTTCGGGTCATGACACGTTAGTAAGCGTGACCTACCGTATTGCGTTTGCCCGGCTTGCACCAGACTAGCTGTAATCTGCTCTATCCTGTAGCTGTATCCTGTGTAAATCTAATATTGTTTTTTTTTGTATTGAGATTGTGCAGCCCATAATATGTTTGATAAGTTAATAAACTGTATAAAAATATTTATAATTATTATTGAGAGTGCCAATTTATGTGAAAGACAGCCTAATGATAATAATTTCAATGTACAAATTATGAAATGTAAATAATTCACACTATAATTAAATTAAAAATTCAATAGAGAACAGTTTAAATTCCGTTGTTTTGAGTTTTCACTCCTGTCGCCAGTCCGTATGACTGTCTCGAATGTTTTTCGTAGAAAGTATCCTAATTGTTGTGGCCACTTTTCATTTTATTGTTACTGTATCTATAGTTCGAAAATCTTATCAATCTACTCTGTCAATTTCAAATCACAAAAGAAACGAAAGAAATCAACTGATTTGTGTGATTTGTTTGGTGACTACCAATTTAATTACAGTATGTTTTACATCAACAGGACAGAGACATTTAATCTAGCTCTACATTAGAGAGAGCACTACCGTAGCGTTACAGCGGAGTGTGATAATGTGTGTGCAAACGCCGCGAGCTGGATGATTAGCCGCTCTGGGAGCCTTTTAAAAGCCTCAAAAGGTGCCAATGTACTCCACGATCATAGATTATTACAACAGATGCGAAAGTTTTATACTTTTGTCAACTGCCCACATTTATCTTGCATTCAGGCATCATCATATGGACTAGTGATTAATAAATAAATCATAAATACATGGTGCATAAACAAACCAGTTGTTCATAAAAACAATATATAGCGCTGTTTTAGTTATGTGGAAATGCATATAAAATATTTGTAAAACGCAAAATATAAAATAGTTTTCGATAAGTATTTTAATAATATTGTACTAATATTTATGAGTACTTTCGCTAACTTAAAACTCTTCAAAAATCTACAAGAAATAAATAGTCTACATATTTTATCATAAATGAATAATTACTTTTGTTTGGGCCCCTTAATTTATTTATATGTATAGCAATAGATAGATATTTTAAGTTTTATGTTTACGACTTAGGCGCGAAATAATAAGTAATGTTTACTTGTATTTCAGCCGGGAAATTTTGAGGCCTAGCTGAAAACCAGCGCTGTTTTCAAAGGCGGCAATACGCTGACGCTAGGTCTCTTTGTCATAGTTTTACTTTTTTATGGTTAAGGTTTTTTTGTACACTTATACTATGGCAATAAATATATTTCTTTCTTTCTTTTCTTTCTTTATTGCACTTTGTAGCTTATACACCTGCTACTTAATGCTACAAATCATTTTCTTCCACTTAACCAGTGGCATTATTATTGTAGGTAGTGCAAATATAAAAAAAGCGAAGAAAATGAATAAACTAACAAATATAATAATAAAATTAAGTTAACATAATAACTAAAAATACATAGTATACTGAATAGATAAAATGAATACATATATAACGTAAATGTACCCAATAAATATACAGAAGGATACAGAAGGATACAGAAGGATATATGCCCATCTACAAAAGGATGTATATATATGCACATACTCCCATACATACAAATATATAAGTGTAATACGTTCCGACACAACGATAACAATGATAAAGATGACAAAATAACCATATTAAACATAAATAAATTGTTAAATGTAATATAGCTCCACTTTAAGTAGATACGTTTAATAGTTGTGGCATATCTGATAATTTTTATGATCTATGAATACATGGGTGTGCGGCCGCGACTCATTACCCCTCGGTAATGAATGCTCACTCACGGCGCGGCGCCGGTACTGTTACAGGCTGTTTGATTATCTTACCACTTTGCTACAACCTGTATAATGGATATTATACTATCTTTATTCATTTTTTTTTTACCACAATTTGCAGAACTTTTATTTTTAATGTATGTATTAATTCTTTAAAATACCAGATATTTCTTGTAAATAAATCATTTAAACTTTGCAAATGAAAGGTGAGCAAAAATTTTTATGTCGCAAACACTTATTTCAAAGAACTTTGTGGTTGTCATATTGTTCACCATTATTTAAAAGAAGTCTAATAAACAAAGCAAACGCTGCTGTCGAAACACATATTTTTTGAAAGTTATAGATATTAAAGAATCAGTACCTACTCGGGTCATCAATTTATTCATAGCGGATAACGAAAGTGTTCAAACATGTTACGTAATGAGTAATAATGGTTTTTGTAAAAGAAATCTGAAAATAATAATTTCTTACGTTAGATAGAGTATCAAAGTAAGGATAAATCGAAAGTGCGTCACAAAATGAACTGTGTTCAGCGGTGTAAACTGAGTTACCTACTTGATTCTCCGTCGATATCTGAGAAGGGTAGTGCGCATATTGCTAAAAGAACCGGAATTCATTAAAACTCAAGATTAATTAATTAAAAAGATTTTTGTATTAACAGTCTATAGATATGTAAATATAAATAAAATGAAGATATTTGTTTATCTGAACTAATCTCCAAAACGGTTAAACTGATTTTGACGATTTTTTTACCAACAAATAGAAGGTTTCACAGTTTTATCCAGGCTAAGTATTTTTCTATTTAGCTTAAGTATTCAGCAGAAAAGGTGTGACTTAAATAGAGCAAAACGTTTGTAAAACTTAAAAATAAAAAACAATTCATAATTAATTCAACTAAAATTCATAGTACCCATTAAATAAAAAAAAACATATTCAACGAAGTCACCGACAGTAACTAGTTTATTATTAAGTTTAATTAAAATACCACGCAATATTAGTTACTGTCAGAATGAACACTATGCAGTGTTTTTCAAGCAAAAAACCTATATCTCAATAGTAAAATGACACGAAATTAGCGCAGTAAGAAGGAAAGAGATGGAAACGTACTTATAAATATATATTGTATGTAATATATTGGTACAAAATATAGCTAGTTCCAAGCAAAAGGGATAAATCGTCATAGTATGTGAATTTTCCGCTCCGCTTATTACAATGTAACATATTTGTAGTACTTTTTTATGATTCGGTCGGTAGTAAATTACGTCGCTTGCAAGAAAGTCTTTCGTAACGACTTAGGTGCGAGGTATGTTTTATTAAGTTGCTTCTGCACTATTGCCTCAGGTTTCTTTTACTTTGTGAAGATTTGTAAGTGAAGCCCGGCTCTTTTAATACTGGTGGGTGTTCTTTCGTCTTTTAGGTAGGTAAAATAAAATAAAATAAATTCGTAAAATAGGTATTTTAATGGAAAATTGTTATGTATTTCTTAGTTGTTATTAAGTTTTACATTTATATAAATATAGTTTATTTAACAAACTTGTTTGTTTACACTAAAACTTATATATTGAAGTTTTACTAAGCAATTACTTTCCTATAACATGTCTTAAACATAAGTTTATTTAGAATATGAAAAGTGGTTGGCCCCTTATAAATAAATTTAATGGCTGCGCTCCAGATAATGAGATGTGTTTATGGCCTGGATCTCATTGATCAAGTACGGAGAATGCAGACGCCTTAGATACGAACTTTTTAGATGTCATTGTGACAAATATAAGGAAAATAATTAAAATAAAAGAAAAAAGAACAAAATAGAAAATCTTGTCATTCTTCTTCCATATTTTACACCGCAATACTACGCATATACTCCGCAACGTTTTTACACCACATTAAAAATATATATTGTAAACGCTGAGTTACTATATGGTGTCCGCACGGGAAGAATCACCGTAACATATATTGACGCCGCCCGCTTGAGGAGATTGGAGAACAACTCGCAGTTCGCATATTTCGCTTGGGACGCCGCTTCTCCGTACGAGGTGCTGAGTTGCAGGTCAGTCCACGCTGTTATTTGGGGTTCTTGCTATTTTATTTATTTATAGGCAAGGCCACTACCAACCGCTCCCACGCTTCTTATTTATTTTACCGCATATCCTGGTGGGGCCTATTTACACGGTCCCACCAGCCCCTTCATTGGTCCTTCGTAAGCCGGATAATTTCCACGCACCGCATTTTTTTCGTTCCACATTTATCCGCATTGGGCGTTCGTAAGTCGGATAATTTCCACGCATCGCATCACCGCATTTTTTGTTCCATATTTATCTGCATATATTCTTATTATTTAGTTATATAAGATTCACGTAATTCATATTGTGAATTCTTATATTTACGCTATTTTATTTGGTTATTGACAAGTCACGTTATATTTTAAAATGTCAACATCAAATGCGCAATTTTCTCTAGCGAAGTTAGAACAGAAAAAGGAATTGCTCTTTTCCCGAGTTAACCGTATATATAATCTATCGAAAAATATTACATCTTTCGATTCGCGTGCTAACGAAGATTTCCTGACCGAGTCAGAAACTATTGATGATTTGCAAAATAGATTCGAATCCATTATCGACCAAATTAATGACATAAAATTAAATTCAAAACCTGATTCTAGCGCTGACTATTCAAGTTTGGAGTCTTTTGAAGATTTATATATTCGTGTAAAACGCGTCCGCAATAAGATATTGAATAGTTGCTCTACAGTATTATCGTTGCGATCTGACTGTAACGAGTCCGCTAAATATTCAATAAAACTACCGCCTATTGAATTACCTACTTTCGATGGAAAGATGGAGAATTGGCCTGTTTTTTACGAGTCTTTTAAAGCCAACATACATTGCAATGAGCAATTGTCAGACTCACAGAGGGTACAATACCTCATTGGTAAGTTGACGCACGACGCTTTAAAAATAACTGCCGGAATATTGCCGAACGGTGATACATATAATATTATTTGGAACAACTTGGTAAAAAAATATCAGGACAAACGTGCATTAGGTATCCATTATTTAAATAATATTTTAGATATGAAGGATTGTTCTTCTACTTCGATAAGTTTAGATTTGTTCATAGAAAATTTTACGTCATCCGTATCTGCACTTAAATTACTAGACATTCCGGATTTGACAGATTTTATTTTAATTCATTTTGCATTAAGAAAAATTGATTTTCAAACCGCTCAGTCGTTCGAAATGTCAGTACGTGATATTGAAATACCGACTACTGAACAACTAATTAATTTCGTTCGAGATCAAGTTAAGATCTTGGAACGATCAAGTACGGTTCACTCGCACTTTAGCAAGAAGAGTGCAGATAATGAAGTACCCGCTAAATTACGTGAACCGCGCCCACATAATAATTATACAAACTTCCTCGCGAGTGACAATGCGCTAATCTCGGGTACCGCTGCATCTACTTTAGCTCCCTCTTCCGGTTCTGCACCCGCTCCCGTTCCAGTTACCGCTCCCGTTCACACTTCAACTTTCGTTCTTGCTCGAGCTTCGGCTCCAGCTCCCGCTCCCCCTGTGGCTGCCACGCGTTTTCTTCAGTCGTACTGTACTTTTTGCAACAATAGCAACCACGTTCATCTTTACCGCTGCATGAAGTTTAAGAATTTGCCATCGTCTAAAGAGCGATTTGATTTTATTAAATGTAAACGCGCATGTGTAAATTGTTTAAGTACATTACACACCTTCTCAAAATGTAAATCGTCGTCTGTTTGCGAGATATGCAACAAACGACATCACACCCTTTTACATTTTGATAAAGACTTTTCTAGAAATATGCATTTATTATCATGTAAAAAACATAATCGCAATATATCTTCTGTACACTGCACTCCTTTACCGCCATCCGTTGTTCCGTCAACGCACCTTGTTACCAAGTTACCGCACACGCACCCGCAATTTTATAAATACGCGACCGCATTTTGCAACACGCCAATCTTACCTAATAGCGTTCCATGCTCGCATCGTAAGATTATTAAACTTAACACTAAAGGGAATTCGTCAAAACTTATCATGGGAAACCTCCAGTGAGTTTTCTATATTCAAAACCGCTTCAAGAAACCTAATACATAACAACACGTTTCTTTAATTTAGTCTTTTTCGATTGCTCTTATTATTTTGTCCACTAAACGATTATTTTTGAAACATTAAATATGTTTTGGGTAAATTTCTCCCGACTATATAATATTTTTCCGCTAGAGCAAGAGTTTCTTTGCTCGTCGTTTTATAATATTTTTATGTTTATATATTTTTAATCTTTTGAATCGCCGCTTATTAATTCTAGCCCCTTTAACGTGGTATCATAATATGAACCACACTTAGAAGTCATCACACTCGCACACTTTTTAATGTTACCGTCACCATAATTTTTACTTGGTGCTAATTTATTAGATATGCACATCAATTTTATACAACGCAAAAAAATTATACCTTTTAGATTTTCTGCAAAAGGTAACGCTTTAATTATTTGCATACACTAAAAATATATACAAATGGGCGAATCTAGATAAACCCATAGGAGTTTAAACTGTCGTACTCTTTGGACAGAAAAATTCTCCACCTTTAAGTTGACTGATTAGTATAATTATCGCTGTTTATACCGTTGCGGATCATACAGTTAGATTAGCGACGGTAAAAACGAAATTCGGTAGCTTTGAACGCCTTATCGTCAGAATATCTCCACTCCGCAATCGCTTATCATGTAACTTGGTTTTCATGTATATTTTCTTTTCCTTTTTCTCTTTTATTAATTTTCATCTCTTACCTTTATTATTCTTTTAAAAGTTCTTCGAACTTTTAACGCGGGGAGTATGGTTGGCCCCTTATAAATAAATTTAATGGCTGCGCTCCAGATAATGAGATGTGTTTATGGCCTGGATCTCATTGATCAAGTACGGAGAATGCCGACGCCTTAGATACGAACTTTTTAGATGTCATTGTGACAAATATAAGGAAAATAATTAAAATAAAAGAAAAAAGAACAAAATAGAAAATCTTGTCATTCTTCTTCCATATTTTACACCGCAATACTACGCATATACTCCGCAACGTTTTTACACCACATTAAAAATATATATTGTAAACGCTGAGTTACTATATGGTGTCCGCACGGGAAGAATCACCGTAACATATATTGACGCCGCCCGCTTGAGGAGATTGGAGAACAACTCGCAGTTCGCATATTTCGCTTGGGACGCCGCTTCTCCGTACGAGGTGCTGAGTTGCAGGTCAGTCCACGCTGTTATTTGGGGTTCTTGCTATTTTATTTATTTATAGGCAAGGCCACTACCAACCGCTCCCACGCTTCCTATTATTTTATCGCATATCCTGGTGGGGCCTATTTACACGGTCCCACCAGCCCCTTCAAAAAGCGTAGGATTCATTTAAATTAAACTCTAATTACAGCATTTTCATGAATAGAAATATAATAATGGCACTGGCTAATTTTACCGCGATACACCGGCTAAAGAAAAATAACATAACATTTCCCAGTTAATTTTTTATTATATTGACAACTTCAGAATTGGCGGTATGGATTAATTTCTTCGCATATCCTATTGGACGAATATTATTACTACTACTAACTTTTTATTCATGCAATTTCCTAGCTTTTTTACGTTAATATTATTTAGATTTAGTGTAGCGTTTAAAAAACGCGGTTTGGAAACAGTGATAGCTCAGTGCTGGCGTATTTGGCCGCGACGTTATAGGTTCCAATTATATAATTAGCCTGAATTTTTAACAAAATAAAGTATCGCGATAAAACCATTGTAAAATAATTACATTTTTAATGCACTTATAACTAGCATTTATTCTCATTTAAGAATCTATAAACATGTTTCGGTAGCTACACTGTCAGTTCTTCAAGGGTCAGCATGTCACCGATTCAGGCAATATCGTTGCTTGATGTCATATACGATTTTGGTCAAACGATAAAACTAATTTTCAAGAATTTAGATTCTTTTAGACAGGTTTTGGTGTCAAAAGGCAAGGTGTAGAGTGGATCAATATGTGAACGACGGTAATGTCTAAAAATGATTACATCTCTCTGTGTATCTGCTAAAAATAATTATAACGACTTGTTATAAAAATATATACAATAGAAAAAGAAAACAGATCAAGTTTCTTGCTAGTTTTTCTCGATGACTGTGTTGTTTTTCGAAGCAGTGATAGAGTTTTGATATCCATAAGTGCCATCTCAGAGCCTACATTGAGCAAAGTGTAGGGTGTTTTATTTTGAACTATAGGTAATATAGAAATTGACCATTTTGTGTTTGTTTGGTACAATACCATTACACAATCTGATACCAGTGTCAATGATCAGAGGTCGTATATAAATCCAGGTTAATTTTCCAGGTCACCAAACGAATTATTAAAACAACATTCAAATTATACCGTCCTATCTCGAACGCTACAAGAGCAATCTTCTTTCATAATTAAAGTGGCTTTTACCTCAACCCCCTGCGCTCTTCGACCCCCCACACCACCCACGAGCGCACCCCCCACCATCCTTTGAGCTCGTCGTCTCATTACCTACGACTTAGGTACTCCTAGATAGGTTTTAGTGCTTCTGTAATTAGGTAGCGCGGTATTTCGTGTACTTTATGTACGTTTTATTCGCTTTCATGTTTGTTGAAGATGTTATTTCGATTTGTATAGTCGTATTGTATGTTAATGTGTGTTATTAGGTTATTTATTTAAGTGTAGCTTCAAATATTGTCTTTGGAATGAATTTCTGCCTGAGTAATTTTAGTGCCTTTGTAAATCATATTCTATTATCTAAAAAAAGTTGTGATTTGTACCAGAAGAGTGACGTCACAAATACATTAATGTAACAACTGTGTCAGTTCGAATGAATTTTATATGCATGAAACACGGCTTAATTTTTTTAATATTTAAAAAATATATTCTACAACTGTTCGATTTTTTAACATACTTTTTGCAATCATTATGAAGAATCTTACATCTGTTCCTTATACCCATAGATTTACAACTTTAATTAAATACACAGAACTGTATTATGTCTATTCTATATTATTTATACGAATGTAACAAAACATTAAATAACCTATTATTTTTTAACCAAAACTTAATATAGAGTAAGTTGTTTTTAAGAAATTCATATAGTACGTACCTAGGCATCGACCTTGGCAACAAGGACGCGCCGCGCCCACCTCCGCTAAATTTAGCACACCTCAAGGAAACATCAATCGCGCAACACATGCGCAATCACACGCCACAAAAAAAACCACTAACAACACATAAACACACGTGACACCGCGAAACAAAACGCACAATACCTTCCAAGTTCGAAATTCGAATGGCCCACCTGTATTGGCAGGTGTAGATCGACGCAAGGTGAGGCGGACCAATCAGCGCGCAGCTCACCTGCGCAGCTCGATAAAAAGGGGCGTGGTTGACGTTATAGACACACCTGTTTCCACCTGCGTTTTGTTATCGCAGGTGTGACGTTGGCGTGACTCGTTCGGGTTGGCCTCGGAGCCTTCCAATCGCGTTACCTTTACCTGTGCCTTCGCGACACCAACAATATGTAGGTCACGAAGACCTTTTACTCCGCTTTATGTACACTCTTTATCTGTTTTATTTATTTGGAACAAACGACAGTTTATTTTTCTTTGGCAACCAATCTTCTAGTAGATTATTACTGCAATTGTCGAGTAGATAATGAATCATAACATAAGTTTCTTACGATTATTTTAATGAACTCACAAGATGGTTGTCGCCTTGTTAGAACTTTCCAGGGACTTTTTCTGGCAAGTCAGAGTCCTTGCTCCGTGGTATTATTTGCCATCCAATTCACTTGTGCATAATAACCAAACTATATTACGTAAAACACCACCAATATTACCAAATAACACAAGATTATGTATAAAATATGAAATCCACTAAAAGACGTTCCAAGATCGGGCCAAAAAAAAACCAAGCGACAGTTAAAAAAAGTTCTATAGTTTTATAAATGGCCCAATTATTACTTTTCTATGTATATTCAAATAACTATCTAGCTTCCACTTTACAGGGGTAGGTAGCGATGTATCTACTATTGGATTATTGAGTGAATATTTAGTCGAGTAATTACGATAAATAATAATTAATCATGTGGTCGTTAGCAAACTGCTTACCATTATGTTACGTTCAGTTTTCTTAATCTGCTTTTGTTTTTTGTAATATTGTTTACAGTCCATTTGATTTGTTAATGTATGACAACTGATTCAGTCGTGGGTACTGTGTACCAAAACTTTAAAATACCTGACCCAGTATCTTTTCAGTAGATAGTATTTATTCTTAAAACTGATTGACGGACAGTGCAAAACACAAACCGATGCGTCTATATGTAACTATGAGTATTAAAAGTGTTTTTGAGAAAACATACTATACATTGGTATAAATTTGGGGCAATATAAGATGTTTGGAAGTTCAGAGGACACATGATTAACATTTTTATTAAGCTCCATTGGTCTGAGTTAGTTAAAACTGACATAGAAAATTCGATGACCACCGTCAAGAGGACGGATTTTATGGTATCGTTCGTTTAAGTATGATTTAGGGTTTTGTGCTATGATTCGGGATTTTATAACAAGCTGGTCGTCCCATGTTTCAGACTCAGTAAAACCAGTACTAGTGTTAGGTTATATAGCAAAGTCCCAAATCATATTATCGATTTGCCGCACTTTAAGTTTAAGCGCCATGCCAAATACGTTTTGCTGTCAAAATGCTATTACAGAGTGGATCAATGTGTAAACGATGATGATGTCTGGAAATGACTTTTCCTCGTGCATCCACTGAAAACGATTGTAACGTATAATGTATTATAAATATATAAGTTAAAAAATTAAACCCGATCGAATTTCTTGCCGGTGCTTCTCAATGACTGGATTGTTTATTCGAACCAGTGGTAGCTTGACGTTCATAAGCGCCTTATTAGGGCCTAAATTGTATAAAGTATTTTAATTCGATTTGAATTGACTCTACAATATTAATGGAAACGTGAGACCTTCATCTACATTTGTATGTATAGAATCTAGCTTCATATTCAAGGTAGGTAGTCTGTAGGAGCTGATTACGTGGGCGGTGCGGGTGGCTGTGAGCGCGCGGACAACTTTGAAGACAGATTGTGCGGCGGAGGTGCCGCGGTACAAGTGTGGGAGGAGAGGAGAGGGGGGGGGAGTAGCGGTAGGTGATGCTGTAAAAAATGGCCGCCGTGACGCCTCAGGTTACTAGAAAACATAAATAATATAAAACTACGTCTATTTCGCGGGGTCTTAGTCTGTTATGTAACGGATTTTATATTTTATTCACAAGCTTGTGTCACATGACTGTATATTTTGTAATATTAGTGGTGTTTTACTTAATATAGTTCGGTTGATGTGCATAAGTGAAGTGGATGGGAAATAATACCACCACACATGCGACAGAAACTCCATGGACAGTTCTAATAAAGTCACTTTTGACTACATTCATATTAGTGCGAGTACTACAATTAAACCATTTTCAGTAATATAACGTTATTATAGTGAATACGGTTTTATTGTTTTATAGAAATTACTTATTGTCTTTTATTTAATTATTTTTATCTTTACCCCTTAGCGTCAATTTGCAATGAGTATAGTCTAAGTAATACTCTGCAAAGTCTTCTATATGATAATAAAATATATTTTAAATGAGTTTAGTTTGTTCCAAGCAACAATACCTTTTTTTATATGTATAGAATTAATTACTAATCCCGACTAGTGTGCATTTAGTATTGTGAACATTATTTTCAAACAGGCACTCTGTATATTGTTAAGTCAACATCTTGATACACGTGGAAAGATCTTGTAAACGAATTCACCTATATAAAGTAATGTAGGTCACACTGGCTGTGTGTGGGCACTTGAACCGTGTGACGTCACCGAAGCCTCCCTAACGAAGTGTCACATATCAGGGTAACTAGCCGTGTCGCAGTCCGCAAACCTCTCCGGGGATCAAGATACACATTTACTATGAAATATATATGCTCATTTGATTCTCTATCTCCGTGTAATCATTACTTACTGATTATCAATCAAACTGAAAGCATTAAGAAACGGTCAGCACGCTGACACCTACCTATCACTGCTTCAAACGATATTAAAGAAATGTAAAATTAATTATGAGAAGATATACAATTGTGTCGTTATATTAACAGTTAAATCCAATTTTGATCGTTCATATAACATGTTTATTATTTTTAAGGTTTTCGTCTTTTATACACCGAGAACGAAGTTCAAATTTTGTCGTTCATAACGGTATTTAGTTTTTTTATGATCTTCATATTTCACATGTACAAAACTTTAAGATCTTCAAATTACGTAAAATATTAGGAACGGCCAAATTTGGATTTATCTTATTTTGAAACGTAACGACATAATTATAAAAACGCTCTTTCAAAAACATTTATAAGTACGACGCGCACACCACCTAAACATGTAACGTGTATATTACATATATAAATTCTAACAGTGTGTGGAATGGGATTTACCATAAGCAACATATTTAGAATTTTAACCCACTATATAACCCCCTCATTGCCCACTTACACTATATAAGAGAGTAATGTACATACATTATATGACAATATGTCTTAAACCAACAACTTCATGAACTGTAAGCTATTAGCTTTTTATGACTGTATTGATAATTCAAAATCGTTCACAAAACCATTTCTCAGGTTCAAATATAAACATTGTTTCGGTCGGTCCGTCACGTTGCCGGTTATCCGGTAACAAAACTTTGTCGGTTTTTTGTCAGTTCTCGTTCCGTTTTTTATCAGTTTCACCGCCTTTTGGCCCCGGACCCGCGCGAATTCATTTTAACTTACGCTCCGGTGAAATCTGGACACCGTTTTTTTTTTCACGAAACTGAATATGAAATTTGCAAACGGCGATGCGCTTTAGTCTGCATAATATTGTCGTCCTTTTATACTAGCATTTCGGAATAAACTGTAAGTAATGAAATTATAAATACGAAGAGATTAAGTAATTTTAACTAGCATTTCTTTTATTTTATGTCTATATAATAAAAATGACTTTACCTATTCTATGAAAGCCTTTTATTGTCTGTAAATAAAGCAATTTTGTAACAACATTATAAAGTTCAGGAGATTAAGTATTGTATGCACCTACTTCTGTAACAAATAGTTATATAAAAATAACTTTATAGCCCATCTTTTGAGAAAGGTTACAACCTACCTAATATCATGCTATTACTGTTATGAGCGAAGCAATTATTATTGACTATTTATTTCAGAAATTATGTTAAGTGACAACGAATTTAAAAGGTGGCCTATGTGCATCAAATAAGCGTTGGGAGCTAAGAGCTAGTTGATTGCTCGATGAAATCCCAGCACTATCAAGAAGACCCGAACTGTAAATAGCTATGTCATGTTAACTATTCAACAGTCTGCTGCTCACATCATTTGTTAAAACTTCCTAACTGCATTAACAGTTATTCAAAATCTTATATATTAAATCCGAGTGATGCTGAGGGGCTCAGTTACTACTCATTATAAAAGGATATGGTCACATACACTTTAAAACTGTGGAAGAAAACATACACAGCAATTTTAAGTGGTTCTAGTTATAGCATTAGTGTTAAAGATTTAAATTGCACACTACTTTGAAGTTAAAAATCCATTGTTAAACGTCTGTCAGTAGCTTCCGACATTGCTGTGATACCACAAAAAAAAAGTATTGAAAATTATGGTCTAGCTTTTTATGATCATTAACGAAGTTCCTTTAGTAACGATCTTCGCCTAATAATAGGACATACGGTGCTGGATTTCATATCACTTGTAAATACTGTAGTGCATAAGGCTTATTATAACGTCCGGGAAGCAGTGTGTCTAATTTTCCGGTTTGAGCTCGCAGATTGCTCCGCGCCCTCCCGCGGCCTCACCGCACAACCCCGTGCTACCCCCGTGGGATATACAGACTCAGTTCAAGCTTTGTTTAAGATCGTAACTTACTGTTTAGTTTCAATGTTTTATTTTGTACTTTTTTGATAACTTAAACGTATATTTTATTTAATACAATATAATTTTCAGTACATTCCGCTGTTATAAAGAAATGGATGTGCTTAATGCATTTTCGACTTGTAAATAACTTTGTAGATACATTTTATAATTTCTAAAAATATACCTACATTGGGTATTCCTTAATTGTTTAATTGTTTTTATACAGTTTCTTTCTTATATATTGTTTATGATAGACTAACTGTCGCCCGCGACTTCTGTCTACTTTTATATGCTGGAACCCTATTGAAAGAGTAGCTTAAACTACTCCTTATAATATCAACTATCTGATAATGAAAGTTCTATCAAAATTGGTCTAAACGTTTGAAATTTTCACGAGAATGACGGACAATTTTTTTTCGACATTACAATCTGACACTTTATTTTAATTATTTGTATAGATGAATTTTGTATTAATTACATTAACAATTCCTATAACCTATCATTTGCGATACATCTGTTTAAAATTTTTATCAAAATTGATTTTAATAAAGCACCTATACCTATACGTACGGTAAAAGTTCATTGATAGAAATACGTCTTATTTTATATTTCTTTAAAAATAACCGATTTTAATTCGAACACATTTTAAAGTGCGAGCGTTACTAAATGTAAAAAACGAAATTCTAAATTTTTTTTTTAATGCATTCCGATATGTATAAAACACAGTTACATTAAACTGCGCCGTGATTGGTAGAACGTATATCATGCTAAGTAATGAAAAGGCTTTTAAAGTCGGTGTAAGGGGTGTCGAATAACATCTAAGACTTGAGACACTCGAGCCAACCTCACCTGCACGTGGTGCACCCTGCTGAATAACGAACGAGGCAATGGCGAAAGCGGGGTGGTAGGGTTTACAGCCTGACTGGGTCGCAACCACCATCTATATGGCGAAAAAGCCCGTCACAGTAATTCGCTTCTGTGGGTCGTGTTTCGGGATCGGCCTCTGCATATCCAGCTTTTCGCAGGCCGGCATGACAGCGGCGACCGGCGATGTTTTGTGTGTCACTCGATGGTCGCCATTGTTTGTGGATTGTACTGTGCTTACCATCAGGCACAGTGCAGTCATTTTGCCGTGCTACGATAAAAAAAAAACATTGTGTTTATAGCGATAGATTTTGTCCTACATATCTATATATATCATACAATGAAGTGATGATGCCTTATTAATAGCATCTTCGAACACCGCGTCGATGGACGTAGGTTGGTATCCTGGCAACTAAGTCAGAGCTTTCGGTGAAGGAAACCAAAATTTAGCGGTAGTGCTTTTTCTAAATCCAACTGCCTAGCTACCACCCTCAATTTGAAAATCCGTCGCCAAGCACCTGCATGTGTATTTCGGCAGATACACTTTCTAGCATTTATAGCATGCTACCAGCTTAGACCACATCGTCACTCACCTGTATTCATTTTTTTTTTTTTTTTATAGTGAAGTATTATTTTTTTACAATTTTAAATTGAATATTGGACATACAACGCGAAGTAAGTTTATTACGTGGAATCGCGTGTCGGTGAGTGTTAGGTGTCCCGGCTAACTCGCCGCTATTGGAAACTTCCAGAAGCCATAAACGTGCCGGGTAAAGTTTCCCCAATCTCGCGACTATGTCGTATTATTTTCTAACTATTTTACTGCGCTCTGCTCTGCTCTATTGGAGCCGCAGCGGTCTGAACTAGGGTTGTCATACCCAACTATTAGAATACAGGTTTTTTGTATGAAATACCAAGCTTACTCATACATAACAGGACTCAATATAAGAGCCATAGTTAATTTTTAAGTGCAATGAAATTTAAGTAATCTATACTAATATTATGAAGCTGAAGAGTTTGTTTGGTTGAACGCGCTAATCTCAGGAACTACTGGTCCGATTTGAAAAATTCTTTCACCGTTAAATAGCGCATTTATCGAGAAAGGCTATATAAGACGCTAATGAATGGAATGGAGCATCAATGAAGAATATTTCAAGATCGTTTTTCTTCCTTTTGAAACCTTACACTGCATGTCAGCGTTAGCCCAAAGTAACTATTCGACGCGGACGTAGTCGTCGCAGAAGCTAGTTAGTTGTATTTATATAACCCCGTGGACTAATAGGGAATATAAAGGCATTATTGACATATGGATTAAAAAAAATAAAACCTAATGTTTAAAACGCTCTGGACATTACTTAAAAACTATTCAAGGCATCGAATAAAGTAGGACAACTTCTAGAGACGCAGGCCGTTTGACAACCCTAGTGTAAATTCTGTATAACATTGTCAGGTTGTAAGTTAAGAATTGAAAATTTAAAAGTTAATAATACTTCAATAAAACATAGATATTCTTTACGATGTTATATAAATAATATAATCATTGGGATGTTGTTTGTGCGATGCAGCGGTGTCTAACTCGCATACCTACTGCTCTGAGAACTATGGGTTGTAATCTAGTATAACCACTAGCGGGTCCCATAAGCAAAATTGTTCAGCCACATACAATAAATAAAATATAAAAAAATCCCTGTCTTCCTAGCTATTTGCCCCACATGATAATGGGATCAGCTTTTTTACTTTTCTTCAACACTTCGCTTTGTCCTTGACATAAGAATATAAAAAAATATAGGTATGTTTACTATATTTCTTTATTCATTCAAAATACTAACTAAATTTACACTAAGACAGTTAAATAAATATCTGGAAAAAATGACCGTAAGTACAGTACTATATTACTGCAAAGTTTCATAAAAATCTGTTCAATAGTTTTTGCTGGAAAGAGTTACAAACATCCATCTATAACTTTGTCGTGTGTAATATTAATAGAATGATCTCATATACCTATAGATATTATAGGTAATATGATAGTATTGGTAGACATATAACAATGCAGAGGAGACGCTCTCAGCGAGGTCGAGGTATGGGCAACACGTGTGCTCGCACAAAAAACTCGCCTTAATAAAACGAGGTGCCGCGGGGGTCGGCCCTAGAGATGCTACTTTATCAACTTATCGATAAATTACACGTTCCAAGTGAAAATTGGTAAGCAGTTTCTCCAGTGTAACTGGCAGAGAACGACGCTCCTGTAAACTCAAATTACAGGAAACGCGTTCTCTTTATTTTTCTATCCAAAAGTAAATATGAATGTTTCAAGATGTAGTAGAAATCTGTCTGCGTATGGGGAGAAACACATATTCATAGTTGTCACTGTCAAGTCACTGTTAACTGGTCAGAATGGTAGCCCACAACTTCATTTGAAGTAAGGTATAATTTTGACGCTTAATTTTGCTTATCTTAACTTTTCTTCAGTTATCTTTCGATCAATGGGCTTTATAATAATACCAACTTAGTTTTGGAAAATTCTTCTAACATTGTCCGATGTCACTTTAAAGTAGGATTTTTTTAGATTGTTCACATGTAGCTATCTATATTGATTATTTAACATAGGGTGAACGTCTCATCTATTCGCTGATTTCTTTTCACAGGATAAAATACATTAAAGTCTATTCAAATTTGTCTCGCTCTGGCTTACGTAATAAAATTTTAATAAGTTTTGAAGAACGTAAACTATATAAACAGTGAAATTAATTTATTTACACAACGTCCTGTTTTTTTTTGTAATAAATTATGTAATTATCAACAACACAGCTTTCTTGACAAAGTTTAGTTCGATAGATTTAATGAAGCTTCAACGAATGATCCTACTATTAAAAACGTCTTACTGTATTATCCTGTTTACTTTTGGAAAATTGAAAAATATACTGTATTTCATAAGAAATTTAGTCGATGTATTGACAATATTATCGACACTTTCACAACCCTAACGCCCTCGGACGGGTTTAATTACACGGCGCGGGCGACAGGTTGTCGGGTGACGTCATCGCTGCACATATGTGTACTTGTTTGTATATATGTATATGTACATGTATTTATGTGCTCTTAACGTGTATCGGCCACCGTTTATTGTTCGTGGCTTTCTAGTAATTGACTGTTCACTAAAGGTATATATATATATACTCACGCATAAATAATATGTTATAGTTAAGCAGGGAACTTTTATATTTATACATATATAGCTGTGCCCGCGACCTCGTCCGCGTCAAACCTTATGTATAAATACTGATTAATAACGTCATCTGAATGTATTAAGTCCATCTACTTTTCTCTCATATTAAAGTCGTGTCTTCACTAAAATTACAATAACTTTTGATAGGCCGAACCGATTTTAATGAAACAAAGACTGAATGTCTCGAAATGAATGAATCGGAGATATGTTTTATGATTTTCTTGAAGAGGTTTTACAGTGATCGCAGTACGTTAGCAGTGATTCGTGTCCAAACAAACAGACAGATAGAAGAAGAGACAGACATTTCTAAAAATGATTGTAATGTATTTTATTACTTATCCCTAGACATCTGCAACATTTTTTTACAAAAATCTAAAAAGTACAGACACGTTAGATTTACATTCTTATTATATGTATAGAAGATAAATAGATAAATTGATTCTGGTGTATAATTCGTTCTATTTAGGTATTAACATAAATAATAGTAAAAAAAAACAAATGACATCTCCCGTTATTTTAGTTCATCGCTTATCGTTTGATCTCATCGCGGATTGTGATAGAATGAGCTCTTTAGTTCAGAAACTGCATCAAAAAATGATTATTTTAATTATTATTATATTATTAGTCTATTTGATATTTGATTAAATTGAATGATATATGTTGTTAGTTTGTATTTATACAATTATGTAAGTTCGAAACTTTTAAAATTGTTTAATTCAGAAGCATTTCTTATAATTAGTAAGGTTACTTATTTAACTTGTAAACTTAACCTAGAGCTTGCTGGAAATATATAAATTAAGAGTGTCCTTTGAGCAAAACGGAATTAAATTATTTCTTTTTATACTTTACTAGCGGGCCCGGCTGACCTTGTCTCGCCCTGATGATATAAATATCCTTGACAAATTATATACCAAAACCTTCCTCGTGAATCACTTTATCTACTGGTGAAAGCCGTGTGAAAATACATTCAGTAGTTTTTGAGTTTATCGCGAACAGACAGACAAACAGACGCAGTAGGGGACTTTGTTTTACACTATTATACTTTATAGTCGCGCGTTTGACCACAATATCAGCTGGTTTAAACGACGATATGGTCTCAGATGGTAAACACCCTAAACCTAGAGAGGGCTGGTTCTCAAGTGCAGCTAAAGCCTCTAGTTTCATAACGGTACTTGCATTTTTGTGATGTATATATGGTATCATATATCATGTACAATCTGTGACGGATAATTAGCGGCCCCCGTACATATAACATAATCAATCCGTCCTCAACAACACTAAACAAAGAAGGAACAGCAGTTTACATTGTATTCAAACGGTCTGTTTAATTGCCTTGTTTAACTGAAATTACCGTTTTTAAAAACCGTACTCAGTTTTACGATCGACTTGAGATTTGTTACGGGCAACTATTTAAACTTAGTCGGTTTTAACTATAAAATGTTTGCTTCATCTATTTCTCACACTGACTACCTATTTACAATACACATACAAGGCTTTATATATACTTTGTAAAGAATTATAGTTATTTTAGAGATGTTCCCACACGCGCCATGTTTGTTTTGTTCATAATGGCGCGAAACAAATTTCATTACAATTACTGATGCTACAATAATCTAAACCTAGATTGACTACTCATTTTTTTTAATTACTCACTTTATTTAATAGTTTGTTCATTTGATTGACGAATGTCATGTTAATTAACATCAACGGTTCAAAGATTGCGAATTAATTAATACTAATGGTCGTCGAATATTTAAAATTTAACCAAAATTAATAAATTTTATTATTACTGTTTTGCCTCAGATTATATAAATATTGTACTTTAGTAGATGTAAGAGTCACGATGATCACAAATAGAGGCTTATAATTTGAAACAAAAACAAACTCGTGAATAATTAGAAAAGAGGAACTATTTCCAACGCTTTTAACTACTAAATAATAAAATATATATAGAAAATCGAGGTATTTAACCATTGGACTTTCATGTATTTATAGATACTTACCTAATTAACAAAACTTTACAGAGAAGTGCCTGATTTAGAAAGGATATTTAAATATTCGCCCTTTAAAGAGATCAGAAAGTTAAAATTCTTCATATGTAGTAATATATCTATATATATATTACTGATATCTATTACTGATATCTAAATATAGCATCTTCCACGGACTCATGAGGCTCATTAGATACGTGGCATACTTTGATTTGGCACAAAATTTCCAGTCTGCCAGACTACATAGATGTTCTTTAATTGTTTGTGACTAGAGCCGGATTAAGTAATGTAGGGTATAAGCAAATGTTTTCAGCAAGAACGAATTTTGCGTGTGATAATAAAATAAAAAAAAAACAAGTTTGACGAATAATGTAATCAAAATTCTATAAAACATTAAACTATTATTATTTACAACGAAAAACAAAACTGCAAAAAAGGTGACACTTTTTCATCATGTTAATCAAAGAACAGTTGATAAAGAATCGTCGATGGATGTAGGTTCGAATCTTTGCAACTGAGTTGGAGCTTCCAGTGAAGGAAAACTTGGTCATGCAACCATAGCATGGTGGTGGGGGTTTTTTCTAAGTTTGCCTAGCTAGTCTACTACCCTCAACTTGAAAATCTGTCGCCGTGCGCCTATTATGTGTTCTACCAGCTGCACTTGACAATCAGTGTCTAGATTTAGCGTGTGTAAGGATCGGGTAAATGATACAACGGAGGCTGATACAATACTGCCTTTAGTCTCTAGATTTAGCGTATGTAGGGATCGGGTAAATGATACAACGGAGGCTGATACAATACTGCTTTTATTATAACATATTACTGATGTGCATACTCCTCACACGTGCTAACCATCTTAGACCAAATCAGATTAGATTATGGTCAAAAGCTAAACCTAGGTACAAAGTATTTAAAAAAACGTTCACTTAAGTATAGTGTAGTCATTACCAAGTAAGAAAATAATTCTACCTCTTGTTTTTCATTCACAGATATCACATTTAAATATTAGCCTATATCCCTTGTTAGCAAGAATTAAAGACACCTTATAAGTTAAAAATCGATCGAGTGGTTCAAGTTACGTATGCCAAAAAACGATCGAACATTTTTTGGGAAATCTGCACAATTTGGTAAAAAGATATTTCACTGATATGTTACTCTTCTTTTAGTTTGACGTTTTCCAGAATCATCAGTATGTTCTCAACTGCTGAGAGGATTATTGGTATAATAGCATTCACCATTTATAGATATTTTGGTGATCACACTTGTTTTTCGATTGCACTGTGCTTAAGAAGATTATTCATCTGGAGTCGCCCCCAGTCTCTCATGTACATTTCTCTTCTATCGAGATTGCCCTTTTTGGAATCAACTGTGTTTTCAATCGCTGAGAGTCACATACGCTGACCGCGTTCACTACCGATTAATTATTGATATTTTGGTGGAACCATTTTGTTTTTGGATTGCACTGTGCTTATCATCAAGTATATATAACGATCTGTGGCGGCATGGTGATAGCAATGCACCGTCCCATGCCGTCCCAACCAAACCGACATTTTAGTGAGAGCGATTCTCACACTACCCAATCTCTCCCCCGAGAGGGTGGCGTGTCTATGAAGATTTCCTCAAGTTAATAAAAAGGTACCTACAACGTGGACACTTTGGCGTGCTACGATAAAAAGTAAATTAGATATTGGACCTCCCGAGATACGGGCCCCATGACATGGTTCTATGTCGCTAATCCGGCCCTGTTCACCAGAAATCAGTGTTTTACCCGAACAGTTGGAACGTAAATACGAGGTCAGTAACCACAGCATTATCTCGTATTTAAAACATTCAGTAGGTACTCGTACCTACACTGTAGATAATTCCCGTACGGTTTGACGTCATTTGAATTGTTTCAACGAGTTTTCGACGTCGACTCTCTGTTATCAGTATGGACCTTTAGATAAAACGGTGTCGAGCCGATAAACCACCTTTATTGTTTATACTTCTTAGGCTGGGAGCTTCGTGGACCAAATATATAGACTTTGTGCTAATTCGAAAGGTCATGCGTTTGATTTCCGGCTATATTATAAAGTAATTACATTCCAAAAATACAATATCAGTTTGTTTGTTTATTAAACCTAATAAATACTACTAAACTAACTACTATAATAAATAACTAACTAAAATAAATACTGAATTGATCATAAATAATACTAATACCCATACAAATTAACTCATAGACAAATTTCACCAAACTAAGAGTTAAAGCGCACATGAAAAGCTATCTTTTGCAAAAAATGCCCGACGTATATAAACAAAAAATTACGGTTACAAAAGGCTATATAGTATATATATATATATATAGTATATAGTTTTAAATTTGAATCGTGATCCCCATACACATTATTTATACAGCACCTAGCTTCCTAATGTCACGATAAGTAGTCCGGTGAAGCTGTGAAGACCATGCCGGGTCAATAGCGTAGTCAGTTCGAGAAAAAAAAAATAATGTCACGATACATGATAAGTTAATGTAGACACAGATGACGTACATAAAATATCATCCAACTCCCCGCCTACAATGATCACACACACTCACTCCAGCGTACACCATCAGTACCTACTATGAGATAAGCGGTCCACCTCCGCGGCACAGTATCGCTCCTGGGCCTGTTTCAAGGAAGTCGGGTCGAACGGTCACCATTTATCTCGTATATCAACGTTTTACCGCCCCGCTTTGACGTACTATTTATTATACAGATAATAATATGTTTATTATTCACATAACCAACCATCATAACTAGATATCTCTCACCTCAAAAACTCTCAAATAAAATTCCTGACAATTTTTGGCATGACCTCGGTCTGTCATGCAGTGGAGTTTATTGTGGATTATTGATCAAATTTTTAAATTTTTGTAATAAATCAGGTATTTTTTTAAAGTACACCGCCAACAGCCTGTTGACCTGTGCCTCATAAGGTATACATTCGTTTGTATAATATACGAAGCTAAAAAACCATAAGGTTTTGTACAGTCCAGGGAGTAATTTCATTGTGAAAACACTCTGTCTGTCATATAGTGGATTTTATATTTTATTCATACTCTTACGCTATTTAACCATGTATTGTAGGCCTTCTCATCTCTAACAGATTATTCAAGTAGGGTTCTAACGACACTTTCGTAGGTGGCTAGCCACGCCGATCTGGGAAAGGATCTCTCTATATTTAGTAATATTGTTGGTCATTTCCGTATTATAGTTCGGTTATTGCGCATAAGCGAGGTGGATGGGAAACAATACCACGGGATCATGAATTCTGAGATACCACAAAAAGTCCCTGTAAAGTTGTAACAAGGGGGCCATCATCTTGTTAGAACATTGAAATGATCCCAAGATACTTGTAATATTAATTATAATTAATTAATTAATAATCTAGAAAATTGGTTGCCAAAAAAAATCTATCTATCATATACTAAATTTTAGTGTCCGATATTTGTCCAACACAACTCAGAAATGGCTTTCGTATGATGAAAAGGTGGGGTAAATACTGTTGGGTAGAGCGGTGAAAACACCGGTTCTCCTCCGATCACCGAAGTTAAGCAACGTTGGTCGTGGTCAGATCTTGAATACGATCGCCTGGGAACACCGCGGCTTTTTAAAATGTTTTCCTGTAATATAAAAGTTTCACTTCTATCGTGTGTATTTACGACACACCCTTTTTTTCTCTCACCATTAGATATAGAAATACCTAATGAATATATAAAACTAGCAACTGTTAGTTTGTATTATGATTTGTTGTAAATAAGAGTTGAGATATAACAATATTGATAGTGTAAATATTCGGCTTGTAATTAATTTATATAGAAGAGTACAAAAATCGACACGCCGTAGCGCCACCTAGTGGCGAGTTATATCATGAAACATTCTCCACTGAGAAAACGCTTGGACTTTCTACTATCATCGTGAGTGGTTTAATTTCGGCTGAGTGCCCCAAGCGCTCGCCTTAGTAGCCCGTTGAAGCTGTTAAGACCTTGCTAGGTCTATAGCGTAGTCAGGTCGATAAAATAAAAAAATGTTTGTCTATTTATTACTCTTTCATTTAAGGCGTAAATACTCGATCGGTAACCTTTATACACGAAAACAGCGAAGTCGTGATAAAAGGAAAAGATAGTTTTTTGTTTTATATTACAATATCATATAAAAAAAGGCAAACGAGCTAATTTTACGTAGAGGTAACATTATGTTTTTCCATAGAAGGTTTTTAAAGGAATTGACGCGTAAATCCCAACATAGAATAAAAACAACCTACCCACAACGTACATATACATTCAAACTTACAACACAGTACAACAACGTAAAAACCTAAATAAAATTCTTAGAAAAACTTAACACGTATCAATAAATAGTTATTAATATTCTTGGAACAAAAACACATGTGGGAATGAATATTTTTTATACATAAACTTGTCACTCGATACTCTTCTTTATTGCTATAGAAATTGAGACAATAATCCCTTACGTATAAGGTTTTACCTGAGAGGTGCCATCATTTGGGTTTAGATTTTTTTAAACAACATTATAATGGCGGACGGCCCTTTTGTTTGTTCGATGTGATATAAAATATGGCGCGTTTAAGTAATACTACACTTTTAGTAACTCACTGAATTACTTTTTTTTTTTAAACAAGATTTTGTTATTAATTTATTTTTGAAAGATGTACCCAAGTTTTTTGTACCATAAAGTATTTTTTAACATAAGAAGTCCTCATGTATTAAACAACATACCTATTAAATATATGTTCTTTGAAGTATAACTTTATCATTTGACTATATAGTGTGATTAAGTAAGAACTGTTTAATATTACATACGTAGAAAACTAGTGCGTTGATTGATCCCATGTCTTTCCTCAAAAAATATATTTAATTACCAATAGTATATTTATAAATTGGTATCATAATTTAAAAAAAAAACATTTAATATTTGGCAAAAGAAATTTGTAAAAAACAAATTTAATAGAAACGTTATCATTCTAAAGTAAGCTAGCGCCACCTAGTATCTAGTAGAAACACTATTCCGCGCGAAGTGTTGACGATGAATAGTTAAAACTAAATAATATGTTCAGTACTATATATTATCTGTTTTTATTATTTTCATAGAAAATATTCCAGGGTATTTTTCAGTCATTCCCGTTTGAATCCGTAATATTATTTTGTATGCACCATCCTCTTTAAGCATATTTAGACAATATTTATCTTTAAATAACGCATACTTATCAAATAAAAAAACGTAACACAAGTAGTGAAGTTTCAGTAAAAAATGCCAGTATGAAAGCTTTATTTATTTTAAGTTACGCTTGAATTTTATGATGAAACTTTTCTTATTGACAATTTTTTATTAAAACTTAAAATAATTCGAAACACATAAATTAAATAATTTTATTACTGAAGGCAATTTTATGCATATTACTTACTATTACGGATATAAACAGTCAAACGACTAACTAACGTTCTGTATACTTTATTTCTGTTATAAAGTTTTGTGTCTGTGTGAAAATCGCAATGTTAGTATTTCTAAGAGTGTTTAAAATTAATTTTGTTTATTATAATATAATTGTAATAATAAAGTCTTATTTTTTTAAATTTAATATTAATATGATTTTACAATATATTTATATTTATTTGTTTGTAAATAATTTTTAATATACTTTATCAATTTTGTAATACTACAAGCGAGCCCGGCAGACGTTGTCCCGCCCTGACTATAAAAAAATCCTTGACAAATTTAAGCCTTCCTCATGAATCACTTTATTCACTGGTGAAAACCGCATGAAAATCCTTTCAGTAGTTTTTGAGTTGATCGCGAACAGACAGACAGACAGACGCGGTAGGGGACTTTGTTTTATACTATGTAATGATACTAACACGATATCACATGTGGCTTAAGGTGGTATACCAGCTAAACCTAAAGTACTGGTTCTCAAGTAATGCTGTTGGAACATATCTAGAGACGTTTATCGACTGATTTTAGACTTATGTAGCTAGCCAGCTGGGCCTATACCAACTATACCACCATGATATAGTTTTATATAACAATAGTTGTGCCCGCGACTCCGTTCACGTGGAACCTGATGCACAAAAGCAGTGACTAATAAAATCATCTAATTTATATGAAATCCATTTATTTATCTACTTTTCTCCCGTACTTAAGTCGCGTCGTCATTAACATTACTATAACTTTTGATAGAGTGAACCGATTTTAATGAAACCAAGACTAAATGTTACTCGAGGATATTCTTTATGATTTTCTTGATATTTTATTGGGCATGCAATACTTTAGCAGTGATGCGTGTTCATACAAAGAAATATTTCTAAAAATAATTGAAATGTATTTTATTACTTATTTCAAGATAGTTACAACAATTTTTTTCACAAAAATGTAATAAGTATAGATTTACATTCTTATTGGTGGTCCGGTGATGCTGTTTAAGACCTTGCTGGGACAATAGCGTAGTCAGTTCGAAAAAAAAAACATTCTTATTATACGTATAAAAGATATTTGTAATACAATGTATTTACCGAAAACTCCGTCTTATTATATAATTGGAACATACGTCTATTGAAGCAACGTACAAATATGCTACCCCTGCGCCAACATCGCTTCGAAATTTTTATGTTTTGAGTATGTAATGATGTTTTTTAAATGTATTTGTGTTACGTTTTTCAAATACTCTACTAATACTTATACCAAAATTGAAGAGTTGAACCCACGTTATTATTATGTCAAACAGTATTAGGCTAATTATTGTACACATTATAAAAAATATATATATATAAGTGACCTCAATCCCAGGGATTACATTGGGAGCGTAATCTCCACTGCATCTCGAAGACTAGCATTCCTGAACAGGGTGCGACGGTTTTTTACGCCTGATCAGCTATACCTCTTTTATAAGGCACAAGTTAGGCCTTGCGTGGAAGTCTGTGCGCACTTCTGGGACGTTTCCTCCAAATACTTACCGGATGCCTTGGACAGGTTGCAGAGACGGGCTGTCCGCATTACAGAGTTTATAGAGCCGCATCAGTTGCGCAGAGACATTGCCTCCGTGTGTATGTGATTGAATTCCTCCTAAACAGCTGGACAGATTTTGATGAAATGTTGTGTGTTCAGGTGGATTCAAGAATGGTTTAGATTCACAATTGCAAGGGTAGCTGGCACTGCGGTTGAATTTTTTATTTTTTATTATCGTTGGCAATAGGGCAACGTCCGTCCGGCCCGCTAGTATATTATAATTTATTATACAACGATTTGGCGCCCCGATTTAGTTCGCATGAAATTGGTTTCATTCTAACTACTACTTGTTTTGTCTGGATTAATTATGAGTTCTTTTTAATTTCTTTATTGTATTTTTTTTATTACATAATTAACCTTTTCACCAATATTAAGTTACCTCCGTTATATTGATACTGATACCGCTTAAGTAGTACGAAAAAGCGTAATAATTTATAACTTAAATAATAATCCGAAATGCCCTCTGTCTGTTTGTAAGTGTTGACAAAATTCGTTTCACTTTATCGTAAATAAGCCCGGCAAAAGAAAAAAACACTACAATTCTATTTAAACGTAATTTAACTGAACTCTTTGCGCTTAATTTTTAACACATTTATATAGACGGCTTCCATAAAGTAATAAACGTAATAAAAAACCATAATTTCGTGAAAAACGATACATCAAAGCTTGATTCATTACATCATAGAATTACAATTTACGTGTGTTAAGAAACTAGTGCAAGGTGTCGTCCGTCCGTCCGTCACTGGGAAATAGGACGCGTCGATACACATAGTTTTCAACGTTTCTTCCTAGAACCGCACGGTTTTTGTTGTCCTCAATACGCATTGCAAAATAATTATGTACATTCATCATTCTATTAATGGCATATCACTGTTTCCAAAGGCCATAGGGCCACAAGCATAGTAAATCAGCCCCATAAAGATATTGAAACGGTATTTAGGAGATATATAGGTATAGAGTCATAATTCTACGAAAACTGCATCATGATTGAAAATAGAATTTAAGAGATTTTTTTATTGTTTTATGAAACTGTAAGGCTCTTTATTTTTTTTCTAGTTGCTATTAATAGTCGCCAAAACAAACCACAATTTTTTTCTCTTTTTTACATATTTTGTTTTTTCTCGAAAACTATAAATCTGAAACTATCAGGATCTTATTACCTTATTAGTACCTATACCTAAATACCGTTTCAATATTTTTCTGGAACCGATTTACTATGCTTATACTCCTATGGCCTTTGTTTAATCGATCGACGTACTCGTATTTGTTAGATATCTCAATGTAGTTGCAATAAAATCAGACTATGTGTTTGGGAGAAATTGTAATATAGATTCAAAATATTGCTACGTGACCTTACTACGGTAAAAGATAATGACTTAAGCTAGCGACCATGTTTAAATTATGAATCTGTCAACATTTAGATACTAATAATTTGTTATAAGCTTGAAATATGGAAAACAACGCGATTTATTGAGTCGAACTGTAGCTAAGTGGTCCTATAAATATAAGAATTATCATCATAATAAATCAAGCAGTTTACAAAGATAAGAGTGAACGTACACCGAAATTTTATATAATTATGTTAAAAATAAGAAATTATGTATTTTTTATATTTACAGTTATATACGAACAATGTCAACAGTCAACTAAGGAACGCGTTTTATTTATACGAACTGAACTTGAAAAATTAATCTGAAACTATAAATAGAGAGAGAGCGAAATTTAGTTACTAATATTTCGCTCTCTCTCTATTTATAGTTTCAGATTAATTTTTCAAGTTCAGTTCGTATAAATAAAACGTGTTTTGCTGCAGCGTACTGAACTAGAAGTATGTAAAGAATATGTACCTTCTTTCAATTAAATTTATGAACTTGACCATATCAATTTATGTGTGGTGTTGTGTTGTTTTTCAAAAAAGATGTTTTTAGAAGATAGTTTTAGCTTACTAACATGAATTAAAGTTGAAAATAGAATGATATTACCGGACTATAAACCATAATATCGTTTCTTTTGTTCAAGTTAAATTAGAAGTTTAGTTGTATTAAAAGAATGGCATGAAATAAAAGTTTTGTTTTTGTAGTGCAGAGTTTTTGGCGGGATCTTAGTCTGTCATGTAGTGAATTTTATATTTTATTAACTGACCCGCGCAACTTCTTCAGCTCCAAATCGGTTAATTGCGCTTCCATTTTATTTCTAGGCGCGATAAATTTTAAAAACCTAGAACCTGATTACAGCGAAGCCTACTGGGTCCAATTGTGTTTCCAAACTATCATATATATATTGGCAAGAAACGTCTTCCGGGTATCCTATGACCCTCACCTCCGAGCCCCATTTACTATCCTCACAATAACACAATACTTTTACTAACTAAACTCCATCAATTAACATGCCGTAAAAAGTAAACTTTATTTCCATGAAATGTTCATTTTGATGTAGTTATTTGTTTTAATAAAAACTTGTAATACAAAGTATACATTAAATTTATATCTAATATCTTTAGTAATTGTAATATTTCGTTTCTTTCTTCATATAAAAACAACCTTTTTCTTGAGATATTAAACTTAGATATATAGTATCTCGTTTTTTTTTGTAAAGATTACAGTAATAAATTTTGCTATGGATTTTATTCCTTTATTTCAAATAATTCTAGCAATGCACGCCATATTATAGAAGTTTGCTAATTTTAGTTACATTTATTGTGATTAATTATTGAAAATATATATCAGGTCTTTACCTATGAAATTGCCGTTTTGTATGAAATATTTAAACGATTTTTTTTCATGTATTTTTATTTGAATTAATCGAAGCAATCACCCATGCAATCAATGCATCTTTACCTACGCAGTGGCAGTTTATTGATGCCCTTCTTAAAGAAATCAGCTGGACGGGAGGCAAAAAATTCTTTAAAGGCATTTTTTACTGCCTCTCGGGTATTAAATTTTTTTCCCGCCATGGAGTTATCAAAATTCTGGAATAAGTAGTAGTCTGTAGGCGCAAGGTTTGGTGAGTAGAGCGGATAACGAAAAACTTCCAACCCCAGTTCTTGCAACTTGGAGACCGTCTGCTGTGTAGTATGAGGTCGCGCGTTGTCGTGCAGGAGCAGCGGAGATGAGCAATTGACCAATGCTGGTTGGAGATGTGCCAGCTTCTCCATCATTGTGTTCAGTTCTTCACAGTACACATCTGCAGTAATGGTCACCCCCTTTGGTAAGAAGCTGTGATAAATCACATCGGCGCTAGACCACCAAACAGTGACCATCACTTTTCTAGGGGTAAGTTTACGTTTAGGGCATTGTTTAGGTACTGAACCAAGATCCAACCAACTTGCTGAGTGCTTGCGGTTATCAAACAGAATCCATTTTTCATCGCAGGTAACAATGCGGTTCAAAATTCCTTCATTTGTGTGTCTGTAGAACAGTGCAAGGTACGTCAAGCTTTTTTACCTTGCCAATTTGACGCAAATGGACCAATATTATTTTGTCGCTAACATCGAAAGTTGCTGCTAATTCAACCGTAGATTGTGTATCATCAGCTTTCACAATCGCCTTTAATTCGTCATTGTCGACCAAAGTCTTCGGACAACCGCGATGTTCATTTTTCAGGTCGAAATTCCCAGAACGGAAGCTAGCAAACCAATAACAGGGGGTGCGTTGGTTTGTAGTGTTAGCTCCGTAAACGTCGTTGATGTTGCGTGCCGCTTGTGCCGAGTTGCTGCCACGACGGTACTCATATTCCATGATGACAAAAAAGATTGAAATACGATGAAAATGTAACACTAATCAATAAACAAATGACTAATTTTGGAAAAAGAATTCCATGTTTTTAAAATAAAATTAATTTGAAATTGGAATTCTTAGCCAAACAAAAATTATTTTGATTTGAAATGGCCAGTACTGCAGAACGGCAATTTCATAGGTAAAGACCTATTATTTACCAAAAAAAAGTTGTCTAATATACCTTTCTAACAGTGAAAGGATTTTCAAAATCGGATCATTAGTACCAGAGATTACCTCGAACATCCAAACTCACAAACTTCAGTTGCAACTTCAACTTTTTAATATTGGAGTTTCATAGATACGAATTCTACTAGAGTGAAGTCAGTCATGAGAGAGTCATTTTATACGTAGTATTACATTTTTATTATATACTAGCGGGCTCGGCAGACGTTACCCCGTACTGATTATAAAAAAATCCTTAACAAATTATAAGCATAAGATAAAGCATAAGATTTGCCTTTAATTTGGTTGAGTACATACCAGTTTGAGTTCCATGAGAGAAACAAATCAAACGTGTATGGGGAGGATAAATTCTTAGACAATGACATTGATACAAATGGAATTGATTATATAATTGTGATAACTGATGTTTCATTGAAATATGTCAAAACAATACCAAATGTAGTGTAAAAAGTTTCAATAAGAAGAAAAAGCCCTTTCTCTCTTGAAGGCAAACAATTTTATTGATTAAAAAAAACATTTATTTGTACATATATAGATTTATTGCTCTAGGAACCATCTCGGGCATCCCAAGAAGACCCTACAAAATTATTATCACAATCTGATCAATAGTTTCGGCATGCATTGAGGACAAACATACAAAAATTGATTTTTATATATAAAGATTCATAATATTTTGTAATATTGATGGTATTTTACATAATATAGTTTGGTTACTGTGCAAAACTTACTGTGTAAAGTGGATGGGAAATATTAGCATAGAGTATGAATTCTGAGATGCCACAAAAACTGTATATGGCGAAAAAGCCCGTCATAGTGATACGCTTCTGCGGGTCGCGTTTCGGGATCAGCCTGTGCATATCCAGCTTTTCGCAAGCCTGCATAACAGCGGCGACCGACGATGGACAGTGTGTCCGTCAGTGGTCGCCGTTGTTTTTGGATTGTACTATGCTTACCATCAGGTACCATCATCGTGCTACAATAAAAAATAAATAAAAAAAAACTCCATAAAAAGTTCTAACAAGGGAACCACCATATTGTTAGGACGTTGAAATTGTCACGTGAAACTTGTTCCAGAAATGGCAATCATAAAATGATGTCGGAATGGGCTGCATGGTCTAGCTACCTTTGCTTTTTCCTTAGAATAGAAAAAACAGAAACCAAAAAAATGTATTTTCGACATTATATTCGACAATTTTTTGATATTTTTTGTATCGATTTTTTTTTATTTTAACACTTATAGTTTCATTTGCACATCATTCGTAATTAGATATTTGATAATCAAACATATAATTAATAATGAAGCTGTAATATAACTCGTCGGTGGCCGCGAGGATGTGCGCGTCCGGTCGTGCCGCAGCGGCGCGGACTTCGTATGAATAAGCTTTTGTGTCCAGCATCCAAACGGACATACCTATTTTAATTTCGACCTAATCTCATTTCCACGAGGTGCTACAGATGCTCGGTAACGTGATACAGCATGTGTTGATATCATCTGTTCAGATTTTTTTCTTATTTATAAGTTTCCGTACATGTTACTTGAGTTCATGACTTTTGTGAAGGGCAATATTTTCAATGACATAGACTGCATTTAAAGTTTTCTAAAACTCATTGGTTTTAATTATGTTATATTAATTTATTTATATATCGAATAACAATATAAAAATTAATTATACACATAAAAATGCATAGAGATTATCCTAAATCATTCTGAAATATATAGAAACACCAGAGCTGCAGAATCCGATCTTCCCAACACGCTTATTTTTATACCCATCAGATCATTCTTGTTTGATAAAACGTTGCCTAGAGATATAATTAATAGGTTTATATGTGTGAACTAATGTTTGGCTATTTATTCACAACGTGTTAGCTGAGGAGGTTTTATTTTTGTTACTGTTCGAGATTATTTAGAAATTTATATTAACAGATAAATCATATATGAAAGAGTCAAAAACTGTAGAGGTACTAAACGTGTGAGTGAAAGACATAATTGAAACGAAGGCAAAGAAAGAGAGAGGTCGAAAATTATTTTTAAACCCTTCTAGGATTGCAATAATAATATTAACAGATTTAGTATGACTAAAAACTGAGAGAATTTATTTGAATACTGTTTAATTTTTTTTAATAAATCTTACATAGACTCTACTAATATTATTTTCATTTACACGGGCTAGGGACAAGCAGTTTTTTTATTATGTTAAGAATTGAGGAGTTACACCAAACTATGCCATTACATTGTTGTCCATTTATTTTATATATACTTAACCATTTTTCTTGTTACAACATTAAAAAAACAAATACCTGTAATCTCAGAAGACGATGGTCTAAAATTAAGTATTTATTATCTGATTTCACACCCTTGTGTTATTTCTACTTGACTTCATGTTTAAAGTATACATAAATACAAATAATAAAGCGTGAAATACTTGGGATTTCAAATGTTTCAAATGTCTATTGCGACATTTATCACACATTTTTTCGTGTACAGAATAGGTATCTCGTACCGTAACCATTTCCACTTATAAACAAATTTTCTTTATAACGAACAGGCAGTTATAAATGATGTTTAGACGTCGTACCTATACATATTTTTTTAGATAATTTTATTTCAATGTATAAATGACCCAGTCTCACGGTTGACAGGTGAGATATTTTCGAAACATTCAGAATACATTTTGCATTTTTACGCATCTGATGAAGTTGAAACTTTTTTAAATTGCAAACAAAATGAAAGGTAAATACATTGTATTCAGTGTAATCACTGGATGTTTAATCTCAAGTCTAGATACTGGAGTTATCATTTCAACAGTCGAGGTGGAAACAAAAAAGAGAAGATCAGTCTAATTGATAGGTATTTTATGAATTATTTAACTCCAAGATATTTTCCAATGGGTTTATTCGTGTTTTTTATTGGAACTCGACAAAGTGACTGTACCTAACTGATAAATACAGTTGTAAAGACGACGAGGAATACCCAGAGAAAGTATCCAGTCACTTTGACAGAATTATCATTTTATTTTATTCATTTTATCATTCAGAATTGTCATTTTATTTTATCATTTTATTCATGATGGTATATCGAACTGAGTCGGAACTTTCAGTAAAGGAAAATAACGTGATGTATTATATGATATTATAGTAAAATACTATAATATGAATTTAAACTGTAATATCGTGGTAGGGCTTTTTCTAAGTCCATCTAACTACCAGCCTCAAGTTAAAATCTGTTACCAACCTTCAACTTGTTGGTGTGTTCCGGCAGCTGCACTCGAGAGCCAGTCCCTCTTTAGGTTTAGCACGTTAACCATCTTAGAGCACATCGTCATTTAACAACATATGAGACTGTGGTCAAACGGTAAAACCTTTATAATATAAAAAAGACACCAACCACCCTACTACTTCCCTTGAGTACTCGATATCGTATCGCGTATTACATATAGTATGGAGTAGTTGCAATTCATTCAGACTCAATTGCTATGCCTTAACACTAGGCATTTGGTTTATATAGATAGGTATATAGCTCCTTAATGGTTATATATTAATAACGATTTACGTTGTTCTGATATATTATAAAAATTATTGTCACAAATTGTTATCAGTTATTCTACTGTTGGGTCATTGGTATCTTGTATCGTATTGCTATTTATAACAATAATACGATAGTCATATCAGATCAGATACCAGAAAAAGTTCTTTAAAATTTGATCCTCCCATAGTAAATACTAAATCAAAACGGTCACAGTACAAAGAAGAATTTAAATGCAATGATGAAGAAATAACTAACCATAGTATTTGCAATACTTTTACAATAAATAACATAGAAACCTATAGTTCAACAAATGAATTCATAGAGCCCATACTTCTGAAACAATAACATCAGAAAAAACCATTCCCAATACTAAAATTTATTCAAAATGGGATAAGCTTATAGATGATAATAACTCTAGTAGCCATAATTTAGGATATTCATTAAGTAATAACTCAGAAAAACATGAAACAACCATAAATAACTCACTTTTAAATATTTTAATAATTCTGAATATTTAGTAGATAAAAATGTGTCTTTGCAAAATATATCTGGTAGTATGAAGAAAAGCATCGCCACCTCACTCTTTGATGATTGTAATTTTGATGTTCTGGAAATGTAATAATATAGAAATTGATAACTACCAAAGCTAAAGCCTACAGAAAAATTGTAAGGCTAAGAATCCCATCAGACTTCGTAAATATACAATAATAATCATAAATACAGTGGTACATAAAAATAATCCCAAGGAGGGTTGATGTCAGGCAGGCAGCCGATCGTAAAAATTAAGCCAAATCATATACCAAAACATGACAAACATGTTGTACCGACCCTACTTATGTGGGATAAGGGTAAGAAGAAGAAGAATACGATAGTCATATGATCATTTGTTGTTCGTATCGTGGCTTTGAGTGCAACAAATATGAAGTTTTTTCTTTTCCACACTAATTTGTTATTGATTTATCACACCTTGCTATAATAATAGCAAACAACGAATAATCATTACCAGAAAAATATTTCATCAATACTTTTTTATCCATCATGTAGGAATAAGTCATGTCATTATCAATTTTTGGTAATAATTATCACCTTTGTACGTGGTTTTTCTCATACCACTATTAATTGATCATCAGAAGCAATCAGCGAAGTATAATCAATCCTTGAAGTAATGTTGATTTAGGAATGTTTAGATACGGCGTTTAAGAACTTGAATTGGGATCCTACAATCAGCATTTTGTACATTTGCATTAGCATTTTGCGCACACTTCCATTAACTCCTTTACTTTAAAATCCGTTATCAAGTAGTTACAAGTATGTTTAAGTTAAGTCACTTGAGAGCCAATTTCCATGTCTCTATTTTATTCTATCCAGTGCTTTCCATATTTCCTCTCCCCACCTCCCTTCCCTCTCAGTGTTACGTATGTCAGTCCAAGTATTAAATCACAATGGAAAACGGCTTGGTGGATTGCAAAGTCTATAATAAATTGGTTTATAGACATTTATAATATTATTACCGAGTGAAAGCGTAACGGTGCGAACTATATTCGCTGTGAATGAAGAGGAAGCCTCATACGTCATGAAAAACCAGCATGTGGGTGAGTCCTATTTTTCCTATACCCTTTGTCCGTTGTGCATTGCTTTTGAGCATCTCAGTAAAGTAATCCGCCTAGTAATTGCAGTTTTTTTGAGATAACAACCAGCGCAGACAAAACCACTATTCTTAGATACTAACAAACATATTAGAGAGTTGAAACCGGCATCTGCTGATGCACGAATTCAAACATATCCATCAGGAAGGCACGAGAAATGCGGAATCAAAAATAAAACGCAACAATCAAAAACCGAATCCGAAATAACACAATCGAACACGACTAAATAGAAAAGTATTTCGATTTACACGTGAAGAAGTCACCTCCGGCGGTCGGTATGCGGGTATTTTTAAACAAATCCAATCCAACCCTCACATGCATCGACCGTGTCGGAATGCGATTCTAAATCACCTAGAAATAGTTCGTCCCCAAAGGTATACACCTAACGTTTTATTTATTGCATGTATTTTTATTTTTTGAACGTGCCAATTTTTTCCGTATAACACACCTCGCGAGTACGTTAGTGGTAAGCAGTTATTAGCGATTAAATTCTATTTATGCTTGACAAAATTTTTAAATAAAATCAAAATTATAAAGTAACTAGGTTCTGCCCGTGACTTCGTTCGCCTGCAATAGATACTGTGGGCTAAAGCTAACATGCAGCGGAAGCTCTCAAAAGAAACAATTTTGAATCATTTTTCGTTGGCCTTCCTCTACAAATGAGCTATCTAACACTGAAAGTATTTTCCAAATCGGACAAGTAGTTCCTGAGAATCCTGTAATTAGCGCGTTCAAGCAAACAAACTTTTACACTAAATTTTATAATAATAGTATATATATAGATATATTTTATTGGTAAACACAGTTAACAAAATCGAAAACATTTTTGACGGCAATAAATTATAAATCTAATTTATAGCGTTTCTTCGTTTGCTACTTTGCTTATAACTTGAAAATTACTTAACCGATTTAAATCATAAGTTAACCAAAATAATATATTCCATTCCAATATTTTATTAAAGTCATTATTGTCATAATTTTTTTTTCGAACTAACTACGCTATTGGCCTAGCAAGGTCTTAACAGCTTCACCGGACTACTAAGGCGAGCACTTAAGGCACTCAGCCAATTTTATTTGACAACTAGCTCAAAAGTGCAAGGCACACCTCGGCTTGGGCTATTGCCAGATACTTGCAATTCGCGACCTATCTTTCTTTTTTACGTGGCGAAATCCCTTATTGATACACCACCCTCTCGAGGGAGAGAGTGGGTTATATCCGACTCGCACGGACTAAAACCTCACGGTTTACGTCTGCCGCTATAGTTGGGGCGACACGAGATCTTTATAGATTTCATCGTGCTGCCCCAGCGGTTGGTCCAGCAGCAAAAGCGCTGCCGCCTGGCCCCATCTGGTTAGGAGACAGCCGTGTACACACTGGCCATCTCCTCCGTCCGCCGGACCTGTTCAATGGGAAGACGGGCCCCCCAACCCATCTTCCCTATTCTGGTTACGGTGGGAGGATGCGGACAAACTGATGCCTCCTTCTGCCCATCCTCCATTTGTGGCGACGGCCACTTTGAGGGTCTTGCTCACGGCCCCTCCCCGCCACCTCCTTCTGCGAGACGACCTCCTCGCAGAAGGAGGCCACAACATTCCACACATCCTCGCTATCAAACATGGCCGCAACTACACTCGGCAGCGAGAGATTCTATCTTACCGCCGCAGCCAACGTGCGACGCTGTTTCTCCCACGCAGCACACTCAATCTGAGTGTACTGCGCAGTGTCCGGGTCAACGCCGCACTGATGGCATACGGCGGTCGGCTCCCTGCGTGTCATCCGGTGCAGGTACCAACCGAAGCACCCATGCCCGGTCAGCAGCTGCACCAGACAGAACTTCAGGAAGCCCCATCTCCTCTGGTACCGTTCTGGCAGGACCGGACGGACAGCGTCGATCGTGTATCTACCGTAACGCGCGTCCACCAGGTCCCGGCTCCACCTCTCCATCATCTCTTCCCTGGTTGCTCTCCTTCTTTCCTCTATTTCTCTGGGAGCTAGAGGCTTCCCCAACCGTTTCTTAGCCACCGTATATTTATATACGGCGGCAAGCACCTCCGCCTCTAGCTCCCAGGGAAGGGAGCCGGCCAGCACCATGGCCGCAGCCGAACACACCGTTCGGTACCCTCGTATCACCCTCAACGCCACCTTACGCTGCGCAGCTCGCACGACCCGACGACCCCCATATATAGACGGCGGCAGGCGGCACCCGGCCCCACCGTGTTGGGGAGAAGTCGTCCGAGCGCCGCTGCCACCTTGACTATGCACGGTCCGAGCCCCTTAAAATGGGGCTCAAACTGCCAGTGTCCATCCAGGGTGAGGCCGAGATACTTCATCTGGGTCCCCACCCCGACATGGACGTCCTCGACGTAGGTATGGGCCCCCAGAAGCGGCCCTCGCCAAGGCCCATGAAATAAGAGGGCCTCGGTCTTATCGAGGGCCAACCTATCTTTTTTTTTTTTTAAAGTGGGGAAATCCCTTATGGATACGCCGCCCTCCCGGGGGAGAGGGTGGGTTATATCTGACTCGCACAGACTAAAACCCCACGGTGTACCGACAAACCGTTATTGTGGGGGCGGCAAGGGATCGAACAAGCTAATCAACCTTGTAGAGCCGCCCCCACGGTCCGCCCGGCGAAAGGTGACCGCCGGGCTCCTACCTATAGAGGAGCAGACCGGGCACACACCGACTGCCCCCCCTCGTCCGCCGGACCTGTGCAATGAGGAAATGGGCCCCCCGGCCCATCCCCTCAGGTCCAGCTACGGTGGCAGGAGGAGTTGGGCAAAGCACCGCCTCCTCCTGCCGGTACCCTGTTGGCGGAGACGGCCACTCAGCGGGTCTGCCTCACGGTCCCTCTCCGCCACCTCCTTCTGCGAGATGACCTCCTCGCAGAAGGAGGCCATTGCTCGCCACGCCTGTTCGCTGCCGAGCATGGCCGAAACCACACTCGGCAGCGACAAATCCACTCCTACCGCCGCCGCCAGAACGCGGCGCTGTACCCCCCACGCAGCGCACTCAGACAGAGTGTGCTGCGCGGTATCTTCGTTAGCGCCGCACTCGTGGCAGGCGGTGGTCGGCTCCCTGCGTGCGATCCGGTGCAGGTACCACCCGAAACAACCGTGTCCGGTGAGCACCTGCACCAGTCGGAACGTCAGGAAGCCAAATTCCCTCTCGATCCAGTCCCGCAGGACCGGGCGGACGGCGTCAACGGTGTACGTCCCGAAGCGCGCGTCCGCCAGGTCCTGCATCCACCTTTCGACGGCGTCCTCCCTGAGACGCCGTCTCTCCCCCTCTACCTCCCTGGGAGCCGGAAGCTCCCCAATTCGTTTCCTCGCCGCCGTGAATTTGTACACGGCGGCGAGAACTCCTGCCTCCAACTCCCAGGGTAGGGAGCCGGCGAGCGTGAAGGCTGCCGCCGAGGACACCGTTCGGTACGCCCGGATCGCCCTCAGTGCCACCGTGCGCTGCGCATTACGGAGCGCGCGCACGTTGGCGGCACCGAGGGCGTCGGCCCAAACCGGTGCCCCGTAGACGGCCATCGCCCGCACGACTCCCATGTAGAGTCGGCGGCACCCGGCGCCCGGCCCCCCTATATTTATTTATTTATACATTATGCATTAATTACGCAATGGCGGACTTAATGCCGAAGGCATTCTATACCAGTCAACCATTAGGTGATGCAGAGATATATTAGGGAGCAACCCTAATAAACCTATCTTTTTTTTTTTTTTTTAACGTGGGGAAATCCCTTATGGATACGCCACCCTCCCGGGGGAGAGGGTGAGTTATGTCCGACTCGCACGGACTAAAACCCCACGGTGTACGTCTTCCGCTATAGTTGGGGCGGCACGAGATCTCTATAGACTTCATCGTGCCACCCCAGCGGTTGGCCCAGCAGCAAAAGGGTCGCTGCCGGGCCCCGTCTTGTTAGGAGACAGCCGTGTACACACCGGCCATCTCCTCCGTCCGCCGGACCTGTGCAATGGGAAGATGGGCCCCCCGACCCATCTTCCCTGGTCCGGTTACAG